>CAEGAE010076814.1:0-30390 GCA_903067095.1 Girardinus metallicus
CTTTAAAATAGCTATTTTAAAGCATTAAAATAGCAATAGAATTAAAGCTACTTTAAGCTTTATTGCTTAAAATAGCATTAAAGCTGAACTGATAATGTGCAGTGGTTGCGTAAAACAACATAGTGATCAAATTGTGTATTAACATGCAAGACAACAGCTCAGTGTGGCTATACTCGCTAAGAACTTTCTGTCAGCTGTTATCCTGAATTATGTCGCAGAGTCACAGTGCCTCCCATACATGTAGAGGAAAAAATCATAGCAGTCTCTCAGTCCATTGAACAATACAGAATATAAGCAAGTAAAGAACTTATTTATTATATTTTTATACCATCATAAGCCACAAATAGTGTTAAATTAACATTTTCTGTGTGTAGGGAGTCCTTAGCTTGACAGAAGCAATCCTTAGCTTGATTGTTGTATATCCATAATCGATCAACTGCTAGCTCCAGATGCCATTATATCTCCATTGCATTTCTACAATGTAGAAAATAATGTCATATTTTCTACATTATACTAAAACAATAACTATGGTTGGGTTTATTTTTAATGTTTTTGTAACATTACAAAGTTACAAAGTAACGCGTTACTGACGTCACTGGTTGAGAGATATTATGACCACTGATCCCAGTGGAGAGCCAAAGGGGGGGACAATGTGTTGCCAGAGCAACAGTAGAGCAGCTTTCCAGATGCGATCAGTCCAGTTACTCGTGACAGAATGAAACAGTTGTGCAAGTGGTGGAAGTCTGAGCCCTTCCATGCATTTCACATTCCCTTTTAAACATTTGCAACCATTTTAAGTTAATTTTATTAATTGGAATACTTTCCAACTTCTGTAGGCTACAATGCCATGAGCTAATTTACTCTCTGGCGCCTTGCAGTGGTCAATATTGTTTGTAGCATCATATTCTTGCAAATGTTGACAGTCGTAAAGAATGTTAAAGTAATAATTATGAATAAAAACAAAAAAATATTGAATCCAATTTTTATCTTAGTATTTTCATCATTATTTTTTTTTATTAATTTTGAGGGTCAAAAGTAAATATTCGCATATATATGTATATAACTCAGTAGACATATTGGTAACAAATCAAAATCGGCTTTATTTGCAAAGTTTTGTGAACACAAAAAATGAACTTGACTTCAACTACACTTCGAAAAATATATTTTTTTCTACATAAAGCATATCAAGTGTTTCACAAAAGTACAATAAAAGGTTGAAATATAAATGAAAATAAATAAATAAATAAAACCTATTATTACATGAATGTGTCAATAATTTATTAAAACGTAAAGAGAAAATGACGAAACATATAACACTGTATGATTTTAATGTTGCCTGTACTTTTATTTGTGTAAATGTGTCGCTACGGAGCAGCATTACGCCTCAGTTTATGTAGGTTATGCAGGTTTAACTGTTATACGCTTGTCTTTTTCTAAGACTGACGTCTGTTGATGATAAGAAGTAAAAATAACATAACATAACTTTATTTCAATTTACTTCATGGACTTGTTAGCAGGAAGGTTCATGACGGCGATCTAACTATCGCGAGATTACTTTGTTCTATGTGAGATCACGGAGCGGATATCCTGCCTCTTTTCCCTGGCGGACCGTCGTTGGGTCGGTTTGGCAAAATGAAGGTACAACCATGAGTTGCTATTATTTTGTTTTTGAAAGGTAGTGTCGTTAAAATATATTCGTTGAAATAAAGCCATCATGTTAAACGTTTAAGACATTTAGTTCAATGCAGGTATCGTGGCTTTGTAGTTGAGGATGAACTTTGATTGTGACAAGAGCTAGCTGACTAGCTCGTCGGAAAGTGAGCAGTTGAAACATGGCCGCACAGTGTGCAACTACTTGCATTGAAAAGAATTTGTGAAATTTCTTTTATTGTTTCGAGGGAGACAAGCTTTTTAACAGTTTAATACAATAGTCTGGTTATGTTCTTGTAAAGAGTACGCACAGCTAGTGTTTTCAGCTTTGAACTGGACCCGGCAGAGAAGCTAACAGGCCTCCGTTTTACTCATTCGCCAGTTGAAACTGTGGCGCTGTTTCTGAAACATATTTAACACAGATGTTTAGAAGTTTCATTCATGTTATTGATTATCCTTGTTATCATCACATATAGCTTCTGCATGTTGTCTGTGCGTCTCTATGATGGTCAACAGCTCTAACACTTGTTTCTTTCAAATTGCTTTTCAGCTAAACATCTCATTCCCTGCTACCGGCTGCCAGAAGCTGATTGAAGTTGATGATGAGAGGAAGCTGCGCATCTTTTATGAGAAGCGTATGGCCACCGAGGTGGCTGCTGACCCTTTGGGAGATGAGTGGAAGGTAAGTCTCTCTATGTCCATTACACCATCATCATGGCACACCGGAGACCCTTGCGACTGATCTGTAGTCTTTAAGGGGGGACAGTGTGTTGCCAGAGCAACAGTAGAGCAGCTTTCCAGATGCGATCAGCCCAGTTACTCGTGGCAGATTGAAACAGTTGTGCTCTTCCAATGACTTGTTGCAATAAATGGAACATCTGGGATTGCAGGATGTATCACAACATGTTTTTGAATTATGACTTCCTTGCATTAGACACCACAGTTTAGTTAGTAAGGTGGGATTTGGTTGAGAGGTTAACTCTAGCAAATTGGCAAGAATAAAGGTGTTAAGCATTTCTGTCATTAACATGATGGAAATGTGGATTACATTAGGATGGAACAACAAAGTGATGTTGGCAGAATTTACCTTTTACATTCAAGATCAGATTTGCAGATTTTATAGCATCCGAAAGTCAGCGTCACACATTTAGATATCTCAATTTTAACACTTTAAGAAATCCTAAATATGTCCATGGTTTATGAACAAAGAATCTTGTACATAGTTTTGTATATGCAGGTGTGACTTGATGAGGGATTTTAATGTTTGACTGAAAGATGAGTGTTATGAAGCTATGCAGGGTAAGGTGAAAAAGTGTAAACAGTCTGGTCGCTAAAGTAATGGATCCATGTGTCAGTCAGAAACTCCAACTCAAGTTATATTCAACTTGTTCATTTAACTTGGTTTGTTATTTATGTTGGTCTTGACTTAATAACTCTCAAAAGGGTTCAATAAGTCTGAAATGTAACATGAGACTTGTGAAAACTCTTGTTTGTGGATTGGTGATATTCTTTGTTAGGAATCGTATAGGATTAGGACATTCCGAAAGGAAACTGCCTCTTCTGCACATGTTAAAAACTGTTTTTGTCCAGGGTTACGTGGTGCGCATCAGCGGCGGCAACGACAAGCAGGGCTTCCCCATGAAGCAGGGGGTACTAACTCATGGCCGTGTGCGCCTGCTGCTCAGCAAAGGCCACTCCTGCTACCGTCCCCGCAGGACTGGCGAGCGCAAGCGCAAGTCTGTCCGGGGTTGCATCGTTGATGCCAACCTCAGTGTTCTGAACTTGGTCATCGTCAAGAAAGGTAACCTGCAGCTGGTGGAGGGAAAACCCAACTGTGTAAAGCTTGTGTATTATTCATGCTGTATCAGTAATGTTAGCCTATGTAGGTCAATGACTTGCTGCATATATGGATGGCACACCAAGGAGTCTCTTTTGACTGATTAATAGTCAAATTAGAGGGGATAGTGTGTTGCCAGAGTAACTGTGGAGCTGCTTTCCAGATGCGACCAGACCCAGTGAAAGTGGATGGTTGAACTGCAATGCTTCCTCACTGTGACAGCTTGGACAGTTTTTATGATGTTAAATTGAAATGTTTAGATCTTCTGTGTTTTGTTTCATATTTCTTCCCCTCAGGAGAACTGACTGGAACCTTGTATTGTTTGAATTACTTTGCTCCTGCCCTTAGGATGCGAAGGCCGAGCTTATCTATTCTGCTCTTCGGAACTGAAAATATCAAATCTGTTGTCAAAAAATAGATAGTGAATGGTCTGTTAAATGGCTAGATCTAATCTTGTAACTGGTGCTATTTTGAAAAAAGAAAGCAAACACCCTGGTCTAATTGTTACCCTTTGAGTTGAGTATGCATGTCCCGTTTTAGATTTTGTAGAACTGAAAATTTGCTCTGTAGTCTGATTTCACTCACATTCTGATGTTTTGCCATTTGCCAGGTGAGAAGGACATTCCCGGGTTGACCGACAGCACTGTCCCTCGCCGACTTGGTCCCAAGAGGGCCAGCAAGATCCGCAAGCTCTTCAACCTGGCTAAGGAGGATGACGTGAGGCAGTATGTCGTGAGGAGACCCCTGACTAAAGAAGGTGAAAGTTGTGTCCCATGAATGTTTTTACATGGAGATTATGGCTTGTAAATCAGCACCTCCCAGAGGAGGATTTCTGCTGTTAAATTTGTTGCAGGCGCCTCTGTACTATCTTTCTGTTTTTGAGATATCCTCTTGCACGATCCTTCTGTTGGTACATTTTTCACATTGTATAAGAGTATTACAGTTTCTTTTTTAACATTAGTACTGCAAAAGTCTGGGATCCATCGTAATTTCTGTTTCCTTGGCTTATAGTTTGATAAAATTGACCATAGAGGCACAATGATGTTTAGGCCAAAGTAAGAGCTTGAACCTATGAGAGCTAAGCAGTTTCTCAGCACTACTTAGCTTTTATCAATACTGCATTACAGCAACATTTTCAGATTTGTGATCTTGTGCTGCTGCTCATGAATCTCATTGTTGTTCTAAATATTGTAAGGTGGGAGTCATAACTACTTCTAAGCTGCTGTATTCCCTAGTTCCTCTTCCCATTTTCCTAAAACATTTTTGTTGCATAATCCAGCACAATTACCTGCAGATTTTTGATCAGTTCTGGGTAGAACTGGGTAAACAAACTTCTTTTGAAACTTCTGATTGAAAACGACTACCTCACTTTGACTTGAAGGGAGAATAATTTGTTTGGATACATTCTGAATTCTTTCACTTGAAGTGATTTTAAAGATGATTGAAAAGTGCAGTTCTGTTGTTTCACTCTTTAGCAGCACATTTTTTTGCTGTCTTGAACTTGTTCTGATAGCCACTTCCCTCTTTTAGGCAAGAAGCCAAGAACTAAGGCCCCCAAGATCCAGAGACTGGTGACCCCTCGTGTGTTGCAGCACAAGCGCCGCCGCATTGCCCTCAAGAGACAGCGAACCCAGAAGAACAAGGAGGAGGCTTCTGAGTATGCCAAGCTGCTGGCCAAGAGGATGAAGGTGCGCTCAATTTTCAAATGTTTTCCAAAAGATGCTACAATCGATCTGGTCTTCAGAAAAAAGTAATAGGACAATTACAGTTTTCCTAAAACTCTGCCAGGACAGTATGTCCATATTGAAGTCAAAATAAAGTTAATGACAAGATGGTCACTATTCCCACAGTCAGCATTTACATTTGAACTCTTATGGTTGGATCTTTGATTCCTGTTGAAAACTTTTTTTTCTGAGAATGTCTGAAACACCACCACCATTTTTTTAAATTGTTTGTTCAAATTTAAACCACATTTTCTTAAATTCTTAAAAACAGGAGGCCAAGGAGAAGCGTCAGGAACAGATCGCCAAGAGGCGCCGCCTTTCTTCTCTGAGGGCATCCACATCCAAGTCAGAGTCCAGCCAGAAGTGAAATCCTCAAATGAAATAAAGTAACGTTTTGCTGAAAAACTGCTGTGATTTGTGTTGCACGTGGTGTCTTGATAAAAAATGCCAGATTTATACCTTTAGATTCTATGAAAACTGAGTATTTGATTACAAGCATCTCTATATTTGATTAGGAACTAGTTGAGCCTTACTGGCCCTTGATGCAACATAAACATCATTTCTAAGAGTTCCTCTGTGTTGCAATCACTTCATTGTCACATTTGAAACAGCTGCAGCTCTTCAGCTTATTCCATGAAATTAAGCAGAATCTTAATAGGGCTGCAGCAACAATTTGGTAATTGAGTATTATGACAACTGGATAAAGGGGACATTCTTACCACTTACACTTATTTCATACAACAAATAAAAATTTGGTCCCCCTTTTAAATATTTGCTGTACTCAGTGTGGTAAAGTATGCATCTGCATCTTAAAAAAAAATGACAAGTGAAAGGCTTGGCCCTTTATCAGTGCAGTGTAGAGCTAATCTGACTAATTGGATAGTTTTGCTGAAGGTGATCAGGAATAGGCATGAGTCTGTATACTCCAATTAATCACTTCAGCCCTGAACCTTAGTTGGAAAGTTGCTGTTCATCTGTGTGAAGGTCTAGCCATTGCATGTGGGATGCCAACCTTGATTCTGTACCGTAAACATTTTTATATGCACAATGTACCTTAGTGTGGTACTTCAATCTTTGGCAACAATAGCCCCACAAACAAATTAAGTGCAATTTTCAGAACAAGTGATTTGATTTTCAAATTTGCAATTTTAGTTTGACTGTTAAGGTTCTTATGTTAATTGGACTTCAGCTGGTACCCCTAAATGGTACCAGCTTAGAAATTAAGGTTACATTATGCTTTCACAAAACTACAAATCTGACAGTAACCTAATATTGGAAATTCTTGGTCTCCCACCATTCTGCAGTTTGAGTTAATTCTGATAAACAGAAATACTTAATTTCAGACTTACCCTTTAAGGAATCTAGAATTTTTTCAAACATATTTGATTGCAATGTGACAGGTGCATCTTTATTTGGACAGAAAACATGGGCTACTGGAATAAGAGGATCAAGTTTTATGAAGCTTCAAATCTTTTAATTGTCATATTGTTTAAATCCAGAATCAAAAAGTCAAAACTAACGACGAACACATCCTTTCACAATACAGCCGTTCTCAAACACAGATGTCCTGGTGGGTCTCATTCGTAAAGCTGGAGTACTCTTTGAGCGGGCCAGTTCTTTGGATACGGGTGAACCTTCAGCAGCATTAAAGTGACTTCTGCATCTAGTATGTTCCTGACGGGATGATGAACTGCTCAGGTTGCACATCTGGCTGAAGAAGATGAACGCAGAAACCACCTGATGCTGAAAGTATTGGGGTAACCCGTGGAGGCTCCACACCAGAGTCTGACAGCTTGTCTGAAGGCCCTGAACCACAGTGGTGGGTCTGGATAAACTCTCCGTGATCTGTTGAATGGTGGATAAACATTAAGCAGCCACAGTGGAAATGCTGATTGTGGGTCATGTACAGGTATTGCTTTGGCATTCCAAAGAATATTTGGGTTCCACCCTAAATGAAAAATTGGGTGCAGCCAATTGCCTTGAAATGGGAAAACAGCTTGTGTGTCATTTCATCTCAGCGTCGCTAGAGGGCCATTATCCTGCAACTTTTGAATGAGTCTCTACTTAGACACCTAAATCAAATGACTAAAACTTGCCGAGACCCCAAGGAGATAATGCAGTTGTGCAGGAGTAGGGATGCACCCAAAAGTTGCAGGACTCTGGGACTCAAGGACTGATCCCTTCCCTAAAGTAATAAAGTATCTCACAAAAATGTCTCATGATGAAATGTCCAAAGCAAATGACCTCAAGAGTCATAAAAATTACAATAGGATAGTCCTTTTCCACTATTTAACTTTTATAAAAGTCAGACATCTTCCCTGATCAAACTGTACTCACAACACACCTGAACAAAGTGGATTTTTGAGCCAACCACTTGGTAGGTCCTCCAACACACTTTAGCAGTGAGTTTCATCATGCGCCCAGAGTAACTTCCCGAGTGGACAGAAGCCTCAAAATCCTCCACCAAGTGGGTTTCTTCTGTGGACAGAAATGCAAAAGTAGGCAATGATGTGACAAAGACTTGCCACTCAGGAGACTGATACTTGCCTATTTTCTCCTCTTCTGGCAGTGGGAGCACCTGGTCCACCAAAGCCTCTGACACGGTCAGAGCCGAGTCCAATCCCATACTGGCCATGCTGATGGCCCTCTCCACCATTGACTGGTTCTCATTGTCTGCCTGATGCAGTCTGCTGATCATCCATGTGACAGTGTGCTGCACTGTCACAACTGTCCCACCTGCTGCAATGCACACCACATCTCTAATCTCGTTTACCTTGCTCTTGGCAGCAGCAACAACCTGTGTGATTGAGTCAAATTCATTATAATGATCACCCTTTCAGAAGAACCAGGCCAATCATTTCAATAAGTAGTACCTCGTCTGGTGGGGACAGAACAACAGGGAATGAAGTCTCCAGCCAGTCAAGGCCCTTGCAGGCAAAATTGTTTGCAATGGAGACTGAAAAGAAGCAAGTGCTTTAAAGACGATACCCAGCAGTGCATTTTTTTTTTTTTTTAGAAAATGTACATTTGCATTTCTGCTGCATGACTTCAAAGTACAAAACTTTAAGAACAGAGAGAAAAAAAAAAAAAAAAAGACTTTTGGTTAATATTTGACTCAAACCAATCATCTAGCATTAGTAAAACATTATGCATTCTGACACTTTCAAGTTATGAATCCAGCCTGACGAGTTTAAGCAAGAGTTCAACTGAAAACTGCCAAGCCATGATTGATACCGCCGTAAATGGCCTAGCATGAAGGAGCCACGACCCAAAAGCATTGACAAATCGTGATTGGTTTGTCTCATGAGGATAGAGAATAATATGTTAAATCTGTTTGTGCATTGCAGCTACAGCGATCTTTAAAAAGGTTGCCTCCATGGGTAACAAATGAAGCACAAAAGGAACTCCCCTCTCAATCCCTTTTTTTCAGGATTAAAGTATGTGAAAATTAAAACCTTCTGTCCGTCTCTCTGCTGGACACAACATAATTTCAGTCTTAAAAATATTATAATCATTTTAAGACAACTTTAAATTTTGACGTTTATGACTATAACACTTAAATTCAAAGTCTCACTTTCAGTCAAAGTAGTGAAATTACTTTTTGATGATTATATTCAGATCAGCCTGCCGAGAAATACGTCTAGCTTCAGGGTTAATCCACTGCGCACCTAAAGATTATAAGAGCTCCAGTAAACCAGTCATGGTAGGACTCACTCTGTGGCTCCAGCTTAACAATGACCGGCGAGGCTCTGGTACAGGCCGCGGTGCTCAGGGCGGTCACGCCGCTCTCCAGCGCCTCGCACAGGGATCTCAGACTGGGGTTGCTGCTTTTAGCATCTTTGTACAGGACCGACAGGGTGGCACAGGCTGAGCGAAACACGGGCAGCTTGACTAGCCGGGCAGCTGCATTCGGTACTACTTTCTGATTAAAACGAAAGAACAAATCTAAAATAAGCACAATTACTGACGAAATTTAATGTATGGTTTCAGAAACGTTTAGATAGGAAAAAGTTAGTTAACGTAGGTGTTTTTTTTTTTTTTTCCCCTTAATGCACTCACCTGGTTGTTGTTGTTCACTGGCATTTTCTTGCACGTTTCAAACACCAAAAATGTAGTTATCGCGTAAACCGAATCTTTCTATGAACACTTTACCTGCTTGGGGAACGGTTCAAAGAAACAAGAAGCTCATTGTTCAGAAATGCTGCTGACATCAAGGCCCAAACTCAAATAGCGTGCTGGTGTCATCAATTAGTGCTCACCTGTTGCGAGGTCTACCCTTGATCTCGCGAGATCATAAGCCATCGAAGCTCGTAATCTTTGGTCAAAAGACTAACTGGCTATAATTCTTCAAGTAACTTGGACATAAATGACTTGTCGGTGCTACACCTGTTCTGGAATATTTGATATTCTGAGGATATTAGAATAAAAGATAACATTACAGCTGATGGACGAGATTTGAACCTTTGTTGGAACTTTCCCCATTAGATTCAGCTTCAAATAACTTAATAACTCCTTGATCCTGATTCCGGATATCTTCATAATTTTAAGCGGTTGCGGATTAAATATAAATGAGCAAAAGTAAACAGATAAGAATAAATACTCTCGGTGAAGTGACCGCTAGATGATGAATAATCAGTTTACTGAGACTTAAAACGCGCGGTGTGTTATGAGACAGAAAAACACGCAACCTCTCTGAGAGCATGCCCTTTCATTAAGGACAGGTGCATCCAGCTCTGCATGGTGACGTACAGGACAGGGATGGGTTTTTTTTTTTCCATTAGAGCGATTAGAGCTGGAATAATAACGTTCCTGCTGCCGCACGCTTTAAGCCACGAGGATCAGTGCTGATGCTGCTGTTGTTGCTGGGACTGCAGCAGCCGCATCCCGCTTCTCCCCGCACTCAACGTGCTCGAAAACATCTGTAGAAAATCTCTTTGCGTCACAGTGAGGGAGGCGCAACTCTGACACTCCTGTGTGTGCGTGCCGGGGGCAGTCCCACGTTTGGGACCGCCGCTCCCCTCCCGCGTCGAGCATACACTAAAAACATGAGACGGCACGTGCGGTGGGTGGTCTCCGACCCGCCGTCTTCACGTGGCTCCAGCTAGAGGAGCTCCGACCCCAGCCTCCACAGCGTCAGTCCGTTGCGGCAGCAGCAGGAGAAAACATCCCAAACATGGCTTTGGAGCTGGAACCGACTGAGTAAGTGCACTCCTGATCCTCAATGCATGAAAAATTAGAGAATACACAGACAAGGTTATAATACCTGGTTATATTTCGTGTGTTAACTTGTGGTGATATTTAAAGCCAGTTAGGAAAAAAGAAGCCCTTGGTATTTTCTTTTCATACTGCATAGTTATGTTTGTGTAAACAACAACACTGAAGCAATTGTCGTTTTTGCTCACATGTTTGCACAAAGCCATTCGCTCTTTAAGTCTCAGTCTTTAAGTGAACCACATGCGCCTGTTGATCTCATAATTGCTCCTCCCCATGTAGATTTTTTTCCCCCTTCTGTGTTGCGCTTGGTAATTTGTATGTATGATGGCGATACTGTGCACTGATTTTATTTTCTTACAGAGGATATATTATATGTACTCACGAAATGTTTTAGAGGCGCAATAGTTGATTTTACACTATAGAAGTCTCCATATGCCTTGAACATTTTCCCACATTTTGTCATATTAAATGCACAAACTTCAGTACATTTTATTGGGTTTTATGCCATGGGCCAACGTAAAATACAAAATAGGTGTGAGGACGAAGACAAATTATACATTATTTTTTAAGTTTTTATGTTTTTACTTTTTATAATTTTATATAGCTCGAAAATATGTTTTAATTTTTTTTTCTTAAATAAAAGTGTATTTTTAAAAATAAATTTCTTTTCAAGACATATAAAAAGTTTGGCACATATCTGTACAATACTTTTTGCTGAGTTTTTTGGAGTATGTCTGCCAGCTTTGAGCATGGAGATTAAAACTTTTTTTCATTCTTCTTTGTAGACTAGCTCAATATGTTTGGATAGAAAGTATCCATAAGCCTTAAATTACAAGTCTTGCCACAGAATATTAATTGGGATAAGGTCTGGACTTTGACTGGGCCATTTTAACATCTCAGTATGCTTTGCTCTAAACTAGTTCCTGTATCGCTAGTTGAATGTTTAGTGTTGTTTTCCTGCTGAAATTTCCAGTTTGTAGCATATGGCAGAAAAACATTCCCACAAGACGATGTTGCCACAATGGTATTTAACTTTGGGCTGGTGTGTTGAAGGTTTGGTGAAGTGTTAGTGTTTTGTTTGTTTTTTTCATCACATTGTCTTCTGACCTTTTCTTCGCCCTCTACATGGATCATTACAAAGTGCAAACACCTTTATATCAAGAATGGCTCATTATACAGACCAGAATTGTGTTCCGAATGGACCGAGTTGACATGGAGCACACTCCACACTTTTTGGTTCATACAAAAGAAATGAAAACAATATATCCATTTCCTTCACTATTGTGTTCTTCTTTGTGTTTACCTATCACAAAACCTCCAAAAATATACATTGTAATATAAGAAAATGCTAAAAAGGTGAGACAGGTCTTTATACTTGTACTCTACTGCCTGCAGGTGCATATTTCTGGGCAAAAGTGATGAAGTACATCCTTGTTCAGCAGATGGCGTTAAATAGGACACAAATCCACATGTTTGGAAAAGAGTCACTTGTATCAAATGAATTTCAGATATGATTATAGTCTGTGGCATTGTCTGAATAAATCAATAAAGGAAAGCGTTTAAAGTGCTTAGAGATTCGTCTTCTCTGTGTCTGCAGTGTGATCCGTCTGATCATGCAGTACCTCAAGGAGAATAACCTCTACCGCACACTGATGACCTTACAGGAAGAAACCACAGTTTCTCTCAACACCGTGCAAAGCATTGAGAGCTTTATAGAGGATATAAACAGGGGCCACTGGGACTCTGTTCTGCTGGCCATTGAGTCTCTCAAGTTGCCTGACAACACACTGATTGACCTCTATGAACAGGTGAGTTGTAGTTTGCTCAGCAGATAACCTGTGAGTGTATTACAATGCCTTGAAAAATACTCATGTGTCTTGAACATTTTATCATTTAGTCACATTTTAGCCACAAACGTCAATGTATTCTAATTGAGTTTTATGTGATAGACCAACACCAAGTAGTGCATAATTATGAATTAGAAGGAGAAAAATGCATGACTTTAAACATTTATCACAAACTAAAAACCTGAAAAGAAAATCAAATAATTGTTTTCATTATCCTTCCTTTTGATACTCCTAATTAAAATCCAATCTAGCCAGTTGCAGTGTGTAATTTACCCTAGGTATAAATGCAACTGTTCAATTTGACCTCAGAGGTTTTAGTAGTAAACATGGCTTGGTGTTCAATAATGGATAACATTGTGGGGAAGTTCAGAACAGTGTTTAGTTATAAAAAATACTTCTAAAGTTTGAAGATGCTAGAGAGAAATGTTTAATCATGGAATGAAACAGCATAACTCCAAACAAAACATGACTGACCACCTAAACTGTAAAGCCAGGTGAGAAAAGCATAAAAATTCAGTCTTTACATTTGGAAAACATGTCAAGACATTTCCCTAAACACTTGAAACTCTAATTGTTTTGGAAAGTGGTTCTACAAAGCATTGACTAAGAGCTTTACTTGTGAAAAAATATTAAAAATGATGAATAATTTTCATTCCAACTTACATTTATGCACTACTTTGTGTTGGTAAACAACATAAAATACAAAAATGTTTGTGACTGTAATGTGACACAACATGAAAACCTTCATGGGGCAGTAATTCTTTTTCGAGACACAGTAAAAGCATCTCCGATTACCAGCGATCTTCTCAACAGGTTGTAATGGAGCTCATTGAAATGAGGGAGGTGGGTGCAGCCCGTTCGCTCCTCAGACAAACTGACCCAATGATCCTGCTGAATCAGACCGAGCCAGAGAGGTACGCCCATCTGGAGAAACTGCTGACGTGTCCTTACTTTGACCCTCGAGAGGTTAGAAAATAAATATAGTGTTTTACCTTCAAACAAAAACAATTTGCATGAAGTGTGATGTCCAGCCCCTTTTTTCTGTCACTCCAGGCGTACCCAAAGGGCAGCAGTAAAGAGAAGCAGCGCAGAGCCATAGCTGAGGCTTTAGCGAGAGAGGTCAGTGTGGTGCCTCCTTCTCGCCTCATTGGACTCCTGGAACAAGTCAGCGTGAGTTCAGAGATCAATATTCTTCTCAGTACTCACTCTTATTACATGCCAGGGGAATTCGCGTTATTGATGTGCGCTTCCCCTCGCTTTTGTCCTTTTTTGTTTTGTCTTACTGTTATAGGACTTGTTGTGTGTCCCTCTATGCTTGCCATTAAAGACCTCTGTCATCTTCTACCTTGGATGTCATCTGGGCTCGAATGTTTATAGAGATGACTTTTAGACTCCAGCTGGGGCTACGTAGGGACAAATAATAGAAAGTTGTTACTCTCCGGGTTTATCCACAGGAGGGTTTTCTACTGGATGATAAGGGAACACAGTCTCTAGGAAGCCACACAGGAAAGGTCTCTTCTTGGAAATGTTTGCAGAGAAAATGTCTCAAGAATTTTTGTAGGTAGACAAATTGGTAATGTCCACGAAAACAAGACAAAAGATGTACAAATAGTTTCACTTGGCACAGCTGATCAGAACTTTTCCTTGTGGAAAAAGGGTTCTTTGTCTTTGGATCAAAACTTTTAATTAAACTTGTCCAAGGAACGAGATGTTTTCATACACAAAGCCTACTTCAAAGTACTTTAAAATACTTAAAAAATGGAAACTATTGTTGTAATTTAATCAATATTCTTAAAATATAATAAAATAATTGCATGAAAAAGATAGCAATTGTGCCTTATATAACAAAATTATTACAAAAAATGAAGCTACAGAGTAGTATTGGAGTCATTTAAACTGTCTAAATTTCTCAGCTAAAAGGATTTAGCTGAGAAATTAAGAGAAGCTCAAGGTCTAGCTCTGAATGATAACCATGGCATTGTTTTTTTCTGGTAGCATTGGAGATGTGAAATCTTTCTGTCCTGAGGAGAAAATGCAAAGGTTAAAAATGTCAAATTGCACTGAAAATTACTTACGTTCATTGATTTCTGTCCTGGAATGCTACATTAAAATTTCAAGAATACCTTTTGGTACTAAATTGAAGGACTGGGTCATGAATGTAAAGTGTTATTTTGGGAGATGCTTTACTTTAATTGCATTTGAATGGATCCAGAAGTAGGCAGGCAGTCTCATTTTGTCTTTAGCTGAAGTAGATTATATTATGTACCTAACACAGCATACTGGGCATTTATTTAAAAAATGTTAAGTGTTGCTGTGTTTTTTCTTTTTTATAAGCTGGACTGTGTTTCAAATTCAAAGGAAAATGTATACATAAAAAATTATTTCTTTTTAGACTTCTTAATTTTTGGGTAACTTTAATTGCCAGCACTTGTAACACTCCTAAAACATAGTATATTTGAGATACTTGAGATGTATCACAAGCAATATTTTTGATTTTTAATTCATTAGTCATGTTGGGAGATACTCAACAGATTAACACAATATGTAATTAGTTTCTTAATGAAATTAGATCAAATGAATTGTCTACCATGTATCAGTCAGAGCACCATGGCAAGATACTGTCCAGCAACACACTCTGAACCCCTGTTCTGTAGGATATTATGAGGATTCTGGAAGATATGACCATTTTAGTTTACTCAAAGTGTCTGATTCAGGGTCCAGGTGGTTTCCTTCAACAGAATCAGACATCTGTGAACCGAGGAATTTAATGAGAATTACTCTCTACTTAGATGAGTCTACATGCTGTGACCTCCAGAAGTCAGTGATCGCAAAATTTTCTCCCATGTTGAGCACCTTGTTGTTATCTATGAGCCAGTCCTCTACCTTTTTTTAATTTGTTCCCTGAACATTGGCCAATAATTCATATGAACAAGTCCTACCAATTCAAATTGAATGATTTTTTTTTCTCATGTGTAGTGGTGTGAACTCCAACGGACTGAGCATACAGCCATGAGGGGTTCCAGTGCCCTATGTGGTATTATAGCTTTAAGTTCTGTGTTGTTTTCCCTGTTGCAGTATATGAAGCGACAGATAAATCCAGGTTATCTTTCCTCTGAAATGACAATCGACACATCGACAAACAAGGAGCATCATGCGGAGAAAGAAAGCTTTCCATCTCAGCTGTACCGCCACATAAAGGTAATCAACAAAAATCTGCACATTTCTGTATTGGTCCTTAGGAAACCGCTCGGACAATAAATATATTAAGTTGTGCTTTCTGGTCAATTTGTGGTCAATGTGAGCTTGTTTTATAAGTGAATTCATCCACTGGACGTTCTGACACAAAACTAATTGTCTTATTCACCTCAGGACAACTCTTCCAGTCAGTTTGTGTTCTCAGTGCTAGCTCCCAGGAGCTAGCACTGATCATTATTGCTTTCCAGTGACAAAAGTGATAAGAATGGTCAGCCCATGCTGCTGCAGATCACTGGAGAAATGTATTTCTCCCTGAGGATGACTGATATTAAATTTAGTTTTTGTTCTGTGTTTATATACACTGCAAACTGTTGTTGTAGAAGTGGCATCTTGTGTGATTTAAATATGCAGTTTGGACGACGTTCACACGTGGAATGTGCCCGGTTCTCTCCTAATGGCAAGTATTTAATCACCGGATCAGTGGATGGATTTATTGTGTTCTGGAACTTCAACAGTGGAAAAATTTGTAAGGTAAATGTTTTTCACATTTTTAGACATATTCCTCTTTAATTTTATTACAGGAATAGTAATAAAGTTGTTTAGCATTTGTTTGAATAATGTTTACGCATGACCCAATTCTTAAAATAAAAAAAAAAATCAAGATTATAATTTCAGAGCCATTCTTGTGATTAGTGGTATTAGTGGCTTTTGGTTTGTGTTTTTAATGTTCCTTTGTTATTTATGGGTCTGTGTGTGCTGTGTATTTATGTATAAATGGCGTCCTGCAGGATCTCAAGTATCAGGCCCAAGAACGCTTCATGATGATGGACGATGCTGTGCTGTGTATGTGCTTCAGTCAAGATGTAGATCTACTCGCCACAGGAGCTCAGAATGGCAAAATTAAGGTTAGTTTGGACAAACAGTGTAAGAATCCAACTGATGTCTTCTTGTTTGAGTCTCAGCTTTGGAATGTTTATTTGAATAGAAAATATGCATGTTTCTAAAACATTGAAATATGTCATTGTGTATTGATGAGAAAGATGTGGAAGATCCAAAGTGGCCTGTGTGTGCGAAGGTTCGAGCATGCTCACAGCAAAGGTGTGACTTGTCTGAGCTTTTCAAAGGACCGCGACCACATTCTCAGTGCCTCATTTGACCAAACCATAAGGTGAGATATCACAGCGTCCACAGTGAGCTCAATGCCATACCACATATCTATATTGACTTGACAAGTTAAGTAGTGCAATTAAAATCTATGGATGAATATGTGGAAAACATTACATGCCATTGCTAAGTATGGTGGAGTACCCATGTTGCTGTAGGTTGTTTGTCTTTAAAAGACCCTGGGGACATTTTTAGAGTGTACGTCATCATGGAATTGTTAAAATACAAAAAGAAAACACCTGGTGGATATTGATCTAAGCCATACAGCAAAATCATCACATAAAAGGTTCAAAGGCCCCAAAATCAATCGTCTGTCACGGTCATCTCTGTCCTACATCCTATTCAACACCTGCCAGTTGGTGAACTTAAAAAAGGATTAAGAAGAAATCAGGACTGAATGATTTAGTCAGATGATCAAGATCCGTCTCTCCCAGTAAACTCCAACCCTGAGAAAAGAATAAGAGGTTTTATCAAGTAATAACCAAAAGGGCAACAGTAATTATTTGACAAATAATAATAATAATAATAAAAAAATAAGGATAATTTCCCTGCTGAATAGTTATAGCACATTGAGCATTAGATTTTTTTAAAATAAATTTTTACCACTGCATTAAGTTTCATTTAGTTTGAGATGTTTTAGACATATTTACTAGTTGTTATTTTATTAATTTTTATGTTGTGTTTGTATATAAATATTGCAGGCTTGTGCGTTATATACATAACACTTAAAGTATAACATCTAATGGCAGAAAAATTTGACTTTGAAATGATTTATGGTAAATGTAGATGGATAAAAAAGATCAAACTGAAATGGAGCAGATAAGCGTTGTTCTTTGGAATGATCTGATTTCTGTGATTAAAAATGGGTCATTACAACAACCTTAATTCTGAAACTGACTTCCTAAAGTAACCAAACATGAGGTAGGAGCTTTGTTCAGTTTCTGGGGTCTTATGCAGAAGCAGGTTTGTCTGCAGTGGGAGGAAAGCGAGAGATCTTACTGACCTGAAAGATGATTCATAAAGGTTTGGAAGATGCACATACAGGCATCGGCTCATGAGGGACGGCAGGAAGATGGGTGCTTTTTTTATTTTTTTATTTTTTTATTAGTATTTACTTTTACAGCCCACTGTAAATTCATGAGAAACAAAAGAGTGGGTGGGCAACAAGTTAGGAAAAAAATGCATGAAAAACATTCAAGATGTTAGTGATCTTCAGTTGTGGTACCGTGGTTTAATGTATGGCTTTTCTAAAGTAACAGGCTAGATGCACATTAATAACATGAATGTACATATGCTTGCATTTCAAACTTCTGCAAATATGAATCCAAACTAAAGCAACTATACGCTTTACACAAAAAACAACTTTCAAAGTACAGAATTAGCATCTGTAATCACCTATTTTAATCCACTTGCATAAGCAAATTTGCAAAGTTGCAGTGCCTTCAAAGTATTCTGCTCGTTCCAGACTTCCCCTGCACACAAACACTGACTCTCCTTTCATTTTGAGGGGTTGAATGTTATTTCTGACTCCTGGGGGGTGTGGGCTGAGCCTCGAGTTGGAGGCACATGTGCTGTGTGGGTGCAGCTGAGGTACCATGCGCTCAGGCACAAAGCTGCAACGTGTTTCTCCACCTCACGGATCCTCAAGTCGAGAAAATTCCTCACAAGGAGTGAGTCTTCCTTTCCAGGAGACAAAGTGAATCAGTAAGCGTGAGGTGTTTGTCATGGTTTAGCTCATCTGCACCCATTCACTCAGCAGGAGCTAAAAATAACTCAGTGGCTACACGTTTTTGTCTGCTTTCAAGAATAATCCGCTCCTCCAGTTAAACAGAGGGTTTTTAAAAAATATATATATATATTGTAGTCATTGCTTTCCTTTATGTCATTCGCTTTTCAACATCATTTTCAGAATCCATGAGCTGAGGTCAGGCAAGATGCTGAGGGAGTTAAAAGGACATTCATCGTTTGTAAACGATGCCTGCTTCGCTCAGGATGGTTTTCACATCATCAGTGCCTCAGCCGATGGCTCTGTTAAGGTATGATTTACATAAACGGTATGGGTCCACACTCAGTTATGGAATATTAGATGTAATTTATGGTTCCTGTCAAAAGTTATACAATCATCTGGGGCATAGATATATTTTTGGAGCTTTTAAGAATGATTTTACATCACACAACTTTTAAACACAAGAGGTGGGTGCATAAGGTTGAATTTATTGTAGATATTTATGAATACATCCTTAAATGTACTTATACAACCTAATTAATATTTGGTCTGGACCGTTTGCACATTGTCCACACACTTATTTAGATTCCTGGTAAAATTCTGCTTGGCAGAGTTGGCATAGTCCACAAATTTCCTCAGGTCATTCTGAATAAAAGTTTTCTGGACAGATTAAGGAAAATGGATGTATTTTAACCACAGCACTATATAGTTTAAACTGAGTAGACCTAAGAAAACTGTGCCAACCGTGAAGCATTAAGGTGTTAGAAGGTGATGAGGTTTGTTTCCATGCCAGCCCTGCAGTGGCAGAGTAACAAAGAACTTCTTCCAAATTCTTCAGCTTCCCATCAAATTAAAAGTAGAAACTTTTAATTAACTGTGTTTTCCAACTGGGCAACAATGTCAAACACTTGATTGGAGTAAAATGGTTTTGGAATGGGTAAAGCTATTGGAATTAATTAAGCTATTGAAATGACTCCAACTTCAACCCCACTGAACAGCTGTAAGAAAACCAACTTACTTGACTTAAATGTATCATTCCTAATAAGAAAAGTGGTTAAATATTCAGGCAGAATTATGACCAAACTTTGTTGATGTATATATATATACAGTGTGTGGCTTCTCTGCAACTTGCTAAGGGACGGGGTGTGTGTGGGGGGGGGGTGGATGTGCGTGGGGGTGTGTGGATGTGTGTGTGTGGATTATAGAAACCCAACAGCTACTTCACACTTGCACCCAGTTCTTGTTTCACTCAAGTGTGTTTGTTTCAAATGTGTTTATGACAAAAAATGAGTTCCTGTAAACTTCTGACTAGAACTGTTAAGCTGGAAAATATTTCTTCCCAGATTTGGAACACAAAATCCTGCGAATGCATTCACACATTCAAATCCAAGTCAATGACGTCAGAAGTCCCAGTCAACAATGTGATTCCTCTTCCCCAAAAGCCTGAGGAGTTTGTGGTGTGTAACCACTCCAGCACAGTGGTCATCATGAACATGCACGGCCAGGTGAGAGAATCATTTGACTTTGTGGATTTAAAAAATAATAAAAAAATCAGTGATGAAAACATCTGTCTTCAGGCTACTAGAATTTTTTGAGCATGCAATATGTCTACAATTTACAATGAAGACATTGTAATAATGTAAGATTTCTGTATTTTTCAGGTAGTGTTAAATAATCTATGGAAAATAATCAAATCCATAAGCTTTACAGGTTTGAAACAGTCTGATTTTTACATTTCTTAAAGGAAATTATTAGGGATTTTCTTTTTTTTTTAACTAATTGGCTCTAAAAGCAATAACTAAATCTTACCTTTTTTCAAAGACTCTGACGTATTCTGGTGATCGTTTCTATTAGTGTTAGCATAAAGAAATGAACATAGAGCAGATCATTTTTCACATTTTATACATTTAGACAAAATAATAATTCTCATAATATGCAAAAACTTGTGATAATCATTTATGTGACAACATGTCTCAATGTGCAAATCAAGCTGAGTAGGGCAACTCCCAGCAAATGTTTTTCTCAAAAAAATGTAGAAAACATTGCCTTCTATTTAAACTATATGAAAGACATCAAGATGTCTTACTCAATGAACACAGATGGTTCTGCACAAAGAAGAAACTGTGTCCACAGTGTCCACTGTAAAGTGCTTTGAGTGGTCAAAATGACTGGAAAAGTGCTATATAAGTTCGGTCCATTTAAATAATTTTATTTTTCCATACATTAAAGAAACTTAAATCAGTTTTCGAACTTTTCCACAATCTACCACAGTCTTTAGGAATACAACAGTAATGTGTATCACAACCCATCTGGCATCTCCATTAAAGAAAATAAAAGTTTGAAAAGTGAATTAAAATCTAATTACTGTCTAAAGTTTTTTTTTTTTTGACTATTAAAGTATTGAAGCTTTCAGGGAAGTTGTTTACTAAACACTTAATGGGAAAAATAATAAAAAATAGTTATTAAAGATATCTGTTATGTAGAATCTTCATTTGACATGTTTAGGTTTGTAATTACTTCTACAAAGAAAGCAGAACAACAAACAAACTTCAATAAGCTTTAACTTTTTAATGAACCTGTTCTAACCAGGAAAGTATGATTCTATTCTTTAATTCTAGGAAAAAAGTGTTTATCCCCTAAAATGGCAGACGAGTTAACATTTAAAACAATTTATAATATTTCACTCATCCAGACCTACCAATTTATAGCGTGGCTGTTATGGAAAAGTTAATTTCCTTCCTTCTTCCTCCTCAGACAGTGAAGACTTTCTGTTCAGAGCAGCCAGAGAGAGCAGGCTTTGTGTGCTGCACTGTGTCACCCCACGGGGAGTGGATCTACTGTGTAGGGGAGGACAGTGTGCTGTACTGTTTTAACTACACGACAGGGAGGCTGGAGAAAACGCTGATTGTAAGCCCCTCTGCTCATACCCAACAATTATCTTTGAGAAAAACCGTTAGTGGGCCTTTGCTCCCTATTTTACTGTCTCATTGTTGTGCTAACATCTTTCAGCAAGTGCAGTTAGAGAAGCTGGATGTCTCTACGGGTGGAAATGAGAATGTGTATTGATCTGCATTCCTCTGCACCCACAGGTTCACGACAAAGATATAATTGGCATCGCTCACCACCCACATGAGAACCTGATTGCCACATACAGCGAGGATGGCCTGTTAAGGCTGTGGAAACCTTAAGCTGTCACCTGCGTCCTGCTGTGGAGGAGCTAGGCAGTTGTTTGCAAAGTTCAAAAGCATTCAGATCAACTCAAAGGGATAGTTCAGAATTTTTTATGTGAATTTCTTTAAAAATCCTACACCAATATCTCATCTGCAGTTCAACAACTTCATCTTCATTTATTATAAGTCTAGATTCATCCCAAAGGATGAAGCTAACGGTGATTATGAAACCTAAGTGGACTTCGTCCTTCTTCCCAATGTATTGTTTACTGAATGCTCACTTGACCTTCAAAATCAGAAGATAGAAAATAGAATTAGAAAAGCAATGCTTGAGTACAAACAGAATATCTCACTTTAACATAAACTGTAGGTGTGTCTGGTGCACATTTAGTTAAAACAAACTCTTTCTTCATTTAGTGAAGTTTCTCATGGTGGGTGGTGTAGCCAGAAATGTTACTCAAGTAAGTGTAGTGATGCTTCATGACAATATTACTCAAGTAAAAGTAAAAAGGACAGTGTAGTAAAATTATTCCAGTAACAGTTTTTTTCCCCAAAAAAAATTTACTCAAATAATCGTAACTGGGTAGATGTAACTAGCTACTATCCATCTCTGCTTTTAAGAAAGCCTTACTTCAAAAATCCTGAACCATCCTACTAAGAGTAATATGGTGTTTGTTTTAAACTTTTTTATATTGATTCTTATTAAAGTGAATTTTAAATTTTTAAAGCAAGAAGTTCAGGATACAGCTAAGAATTAAAGAGTCAACCATGTATTTCTTATTTGCCTTAATATTTAAGGGTAAGCTAGGTCTTTAACTGTTTTTAGTTATTAATATATATATATATAAAAAAAAAAACTTACCATTTGACAGCTGTGTGAACTTTGTCAACTCTGCCTAGGACCTCCATGATGCTCTTTGTGAGTCCAACTTCACTAGTGCCACTTGAATCCAACACTCTCATCTCTTCTGTCTCTAACAGACATGAAAATGCATGATGGTGAACTGTTGTGAGATTATTTACAATAGAAACTGCCTAATGTTTGGGCATAAACAACATCAGGTGTTTGATGCTTTCCTGGCTTTGGCTTGTAAAGACGCTTCCCTTCCCACCCTGATTTGCTCTGTGATTTATCTGCATGCTACCTCAGTTCACTGCCTTGCAGTGGATCTAGAATGATTCAGATATGCATGCTTAAAAACAGCAGAACTCCCCTGAGTTCCAGTCTGTATCCTGTTTACAATTGCAGCATCATTTTGTTGTACTTTCCTGTGCATGCATACATGTATATACTCGCAGGTAACAGACTGTCCACTGTTATGTGTGATATTGTTATTTGTTACTGTAGTGTCAAGTCATTGCACTCTATTTTTTGTATATTTGCTATATTGTGAATATCATACAGTCTGCCACAAGAAGAAAAAAGAAGTATAAATAAAATAACACATTCAAAATTGCTGCATTTAAAGTCCATTTGTAAACTCAAATTAGTGTCAAGTTTGTTCTGTTTTTTTTTTTTAGCAAAACAGTGGGAAAAGTGAGGGTGTAAAAAGACACACATCTCCCAAAGAACCACTGCTCTCAGAGCTGGCCAAAGGAACAAGCAAACAAAGCCACTTCTTTAGGCATCCATGTCAGCAGGGGGAGCCAACGCGCACTTGAAGCCTCACACAAAATATACTTTTTATTGAATTACCTTGGATTTAAATTAAAATTGCCAACAGTTCCTAAATACTTATTTCTGTCAGAAACCTTTGTGTATTTTTGGGTAACATTTGTTAGCGAGAAGAAGTGGGCTGCAAACTACTAAGTTTCTTCAAATCCACAAAAATTTCCTGTCATTCATTTTATAGTTTGTCCTTTTAATGAGATGGCTGTAAGGGGTGTAGACTAACAGTGCACTTCCCTTCCCCTACCTGTTGCTAGCTTGATGAAAGGAGCCCATCACACTTTTCCTCTACAAAGAAGAAAGATTTCTTTATGGTAAAAGTGTGTTGTTTAAACCTGAGGAGCAGATTCCATCACTCTTGTCCAAGATAACTCATGTGATAATGGATGTACAGTAATATTTTAGTAGCAGAAGGTTGCTTTTATATCTTAACTAAAATTAATTTCATATAATACATTTTAATGTTTGTGTTAATATGAGACTGTGAAATTCAAACTCAAAGTTGTACATTGGAAAAATCACACCAGCTTGTGACCATTGTGAGCTTTTGCCCAGCAGGACTAAAATTTCCCAGATATCATCACAGATCAGTTTAGTAAGACCCCAAAATGATATTTATTAACAAAACATGATCACAAACATTCTTGGTCCGAACATCGATTAAGTTAAATTAAAACTTGAGTTAACTTGCCTCAGTTTTACCTTCTCAGACTTTCAGAAACAAACCTGCCGTCAGAAGCAGATCTCTTGAAGGTGCCCGAACATAACGGTCTTACGATATTCAGGGAAAAGATCATCACTTAAACCAACACTGCATAATCAAGTTACTTCAAGTTGAGTTATGATAAGGCGTTGAAACAGACACACACACTTCAAACTCCCCCATCTTAAATCCCTCCCTAATCTCCCAAGATCTGATCGGGTTGCACAAGAATAAGACAATTATTAACTTCGGTACCAACATCAAAACATCAAAATATGCAACGTTCTACTTTGACTTTTCATCTCAATTCCACATGTGAATGCAATATTTTCTTCTGATTTCAAGACCATGCATTTACAGAGAGGATTCTGGCACTGGTTAATCTTTCTTTGACAATGTAGGTACAACAGGCACTTTATACCCGTGGGTATTTTTTTTTTTTTTTTTTTTACAACTGTTGTAACAAATATTACCAGCATAAACATAAATTAACGTTACCAGTTTATCTTCAAATGGTCCAGAAAACAGTTGCTGTCAAGGAACTGGAAGGTTTTAAACATCTGCAAGTTGTTTTCTTTCGTAAAATAACTTCACATAGAAAACGGTCCGATATCCAACCCAAGACAGAAACTGAGCCCAGAAGAGGTAAAATACCAAAGTTAAATATTAGTTTGAAATATCTACAATTTAGTGGCTTGAACCTAAAACAGTACTGCACCCTTTCTTCAAACTCACGTCTTCCAGTCATATTTTTCAGATTGTTTAGAAATGTTTTAAAATAGCCCTTTAAAGGGTAAACCAGCAAAAAAACAAAAAAAAAAGGTATCAACATAAATCTGCCTTGTCCTCCATCTGAACTTTGGGTCCTCAAAAACAATTAACAGAGTTCATTAACGAGCTGTTCACAACCACAGATTAAGCAACACCACACTAAAAAAAACATTTTTAGATGAATGTTGGCATCGGTTTTAGTGTAAATGCAAGTAGAGTTTTTTTCTTTTCCTTTAAAGAGACTGTGATACCAGCCCTCATGTTTAACCACAGTGCTTCAGAAAAAAAAAAAGAAGAAGAAAGAATTGAAATATGGTCCCATAAGGAATGAGCAGTCCAACATCGAGCCCAAAACCAATTAGTTGAAATAAAGAGTGAGCCAGGACTCTTAAGACCGAGCTAGAGGGGGATTTCAAACTAAGACAGTTACCGGACGAGAAGGTGCACAAACTTCCAACAAGGTGCATTGCATCAGAAATGGTGGATTTTGGAAAAGGCAGAGTCTCAAGCTGGGGTTTAAGACGTGTGGCACTGAACGCCCCCGGTGCTGGCGTAGTCGTCCTCGTCCATGTAGTAGTACTGATGTCTGTGTCTTCTTCTGCTCTCCAAGTCACAGTCCTCCAGGTCAGCGTAGATGTAGAGGTCCTCGTCCATGCTGTCCGTCTGCTCTGTGTCTAACTTTCCGGGGAGGTAGCGCTCGAGCTCCTTCAGCTTGTGCTTGGGAAGGAAATTGGCTGGTGGGAACACCACCTAGTGGACATAAGCAGAGTACCGACTCAGGGTGGTTGTATACACACACTTTCTATATTTGTTGCTTTGAGAACCTTTAAAAGACAAAAAGAAAACATTTTTCCCTTCTATATTGCAATTATGCTCTATTTTGCTCCCGTCTGTCACATAAAATCCTGCATGACTCAACAGGAAGTACTGTAGATATTTCCTCAGATGTGTCATTTTTGCATAAAATCCTAATTTATTCTTGTCCAGTCTATAGTGAAAAGGTGCAATGATTATGCAAACAGAGTAGTTCAAAACAGGGATATTATTAACTACTGCAACTGTTTTTCTGTGCTCAAGATCTTAGTATTGATTTACTTCACAAGTTGAGCCACTCGTACCTTACCGGCGATGGTAATGCTAACTAAAGCTAGCATGGCCTGCCACAATAACTAATGTTTAAGTTATTGTGATAAATGAAAACATTGTTTTTTTGAGATCATTTTAAAATAATACAATAGTAATAGCATAATAATGCTAGTGTGCTCTCTAAAAGAGAAGTAAACTTTCATTTCAAACAAACATTTAATGCTGGAACTGGAAGAAGAATTAAACGCCCCAAATAAATAAAACAATTGAAATAACAAATAAAGTGATACTGAAGTCTCTGTCAAAAACAACATTTTCATTCAAAAAAAGTGGCTAGTTGACGCCAAAGCACCAGACTTAAGTCTTGCCTCGTCCAGTCTTTGGTAGAAAGAGACAAACAAGAAAAAAAAAAAACCCAAATGGAACATTTCTATGTGAATAAAAATGATGAAGGTTGTTTTAATTTACTAGGATATTAACTGATATACTGCTTTTTGTAACAGCAATAACCGCAGACAGCTGTTAAAAAATATTTTAAGCATTGTGATCTGCCCCAGTTTGGTGAAGCCAATCAGTTTCTAATCATACAGGGAGAATTTTAAACAAGAACAACTAAAATAACATATTTATGTGATTATGTGAACATAACACGTCTAACTAACGGTTGTGGGAAATGACTAACCATTACTGTTGTGATACTTGTGTTAGTTAAATATTAAGCCCCTTTTTACTGCCTGATGCTCCGGAAGAGCTGTGTCAGTCTGCTGTCAGGGAGCAGAAAGGATTAGTCTGCTTTTATCGACGCGAACATAAAATCCTACAGGTCTTACCGAAAAGTGAATAATAAGACGTCCTTTCTCGAAGGGTCTGCGATACATAGGCATCCCCTCGTTGAGGACACACTTGGTGTCTCCAGGCCTGATTAGTTCCCCTGTAGTTGGAAACAGAAGGAGATTGGCTATAGCAAACCTGACAGGATATATATTCATAAAACTCAGAAACAATAAATAGGTTTCTGCTGCTCTACTACAGAAGATCAGGTGATTCGCAGCTGTTTCCATTGGAAATCCAGTCCAGTCTTGAATACTTTACAAACTCCCAAAGGTTGATCAACTTAAACCCTTTAGAAACAACTAAATAAATTGTATTTTCAATTATTAAACCAGATCGTCATGTGAAATCTGAGAAATCCAGGTCGCTGTGTGTTTGACAGGTACATTTACCTGGATGAGACGTAACGAGGAGAGTCCTGCTGTCCAGTGTTTGAACCGGCCTCTTAAAACCACACAAAGCCTCAACCAGCTGCAACTCCATCGACATGAGCAGGTCTTCTCCTCTCCTGAGGACAGAAACAAGTTCAGCAACTAAGGTCATTTCATTTTGACGTTTCTGAGCAGACAACACATTAAAAGACAAAATAACATGTTACTATTCCTGGGGATTAGTAAGTGTCTCACTTATGTAGTTTTCAAATTTTGTCTGTATATTGCTGTAACGTCTTATAATGTAAACCTTGCTAAGCTAATCTACAATGTCCAGAAAAACATGTTTTTTCCTATTTTGTTTGGTACCTGGTGAAAAGTGCATGTTCCTGCTGGTCGAGGACGATTATGATGTCACCTGGTTCCAGCCCTGGCTCCTGGTCCCCTTCACCATGAAAAACTATTTTCTGCCCATCTTTCATTCCTGTGAAAAACATCAGCTCACAAGTTCAACCGTCGGTCTCAGCAACTTTACATCACTTTTTTTTTTTTTTTTAAACAGACTCATTAGGTCACACCTTTGTCAACATGAACCTCCAGAATCTTTTTCTGTCGCATGATCTTGCGTCCTGCGCATGTTTTGCAGCGGTCCTTCTGGCTGATTCTCTGTCCTTGTCCCTGACAGTTGTGGCACACAGTGGAAACCTGCTGCACCATACCTGGGAGTAACTGATGCATGCGTACCTGCACACCCGTACCGTGGCAGGACATGCACATCTGTGCAGCTCCTTTACGACTTCCACGACCTGCCATGGAGGAAAAAGGAAAAAAAATAAAATCAAATCATCAGCACTGTGGAAAAATATAGGATATAAGCGCATTCTCGAGACGGGGTAGGAGTGGCATTTAAATAATCATGTATTTAAATGAATTTCGCGGGAATTTATGTGATGTGCCAACATATATTAGCACATTGTGTGAAGTAGAATTGAAACATTTTCAACATTTTTTTTTTTTACAAGCAGCTCAGGAACTAAAAACAAATAAGAAAAACATTTTGTCACCGGCTTAAAAGGTTGTTGCCATACTAACTGAATTTAACAACATTTTGAACCTGTTCCAACGAAGAAGCTTTGAAATAATTACTTGGTTTGACATGTTGTGCAGCTAAGTAAGCCAGTGAGTCTGTGTTACAATCCACCTGTCAAACAGTTAACTTCCATCATTCCAGAAGCACACAGGCCACCGAGGAGCTGGACGAGGCCTCAACCTTTTCCTCAGATAACGACTCCTTTGTGTGTTTTAATGATTCGGCTGCTGAATCATTTTTGATGTTTTCACAGATTCTCTGCCAAAGGCAAACATTTGAAACATGGTGGAAACTAAAGGTCATTCTGCATCAGAGTGACGACAACTGTAGACGAAATATGGTTATTAACCTCACACACAGACACACACAATATTTCATGAGCTTGTGAGTTATAGCAGACAGAGAATCTGAAAAGGGCAGTTTGTGAAGGCGACTGAGCGAATGCTGATCCGCCGCAGCATCAGCAAAAGGCTTTCAGCACCACATCCAGCTTTTATATAACACTGGAGCTACTAAAGATTTTCTTTTTGTCATGAAACATCAATACTTAAGTGTTATTTGCTCTGCTGGGTAAGTTATGCTCATGACATCCACTAAGAATTATAAAATGATTTCTGGTGACAACACAATGTTTGTCTTGTGTGGTCAGGAAAAATGTTTAAGCATTAAATCAATATTTTTGACCAAAATAAAATAAAAAACTAATTCCTAACTTCTTTAATCTTTATAAAATTGTACTTTTAACATTATAGAAAAAGGGTGTTTTATCTTTCTCTGAGAGATTTGGAGTCTTACCATAAAAATGTTAAGTTCATGCCACATGTGGAATAGTGGATTAGCTTTTGTCAATAATAATGACTGCTTTAGTTTTGACAGTAAACAAACACCATCATTCAATGAAAAACACAAACTACTTTGTGTATAATAAGAATAATTTTGCAAACCTCAGGACTTAAAGCTGCGGAAGCGTTTACCTTCACATCTCTCACATATGCAGTTCTTCTGTACAGAAAGTTTTCTTGTTGCTCCGTTGTAAAGATCCTCCAGGGTCACAGTGATTTGATGAACTATATTCTTTCCTGTGGTGAAATAAAACACATCACAGTAATACATTTCACGGGCTTTGGGTATAAGATTCACAACAATAATGCCCCTGAATATCTATATAAAAAGGCTTATTTCTGGGCAATAACCTGGAAAATATTTTACACAATGTAGACACATCATCTAAAGATCTGTCACCAACCTTTGATTGCTATCTGTTATTCACTGGATGCAAAATCCACTTTGTTCTTCAATTTTCTAGGATCAGTTCACTAGACTGATGTCTTGTAGAAAAAAAAAAAACCCATCACAATTCTTACATGATTCTGTTGAGCGAGGCTTCACAAAATATTTTAGGGTCTCTACGCATCTTTATCATTCTAAACTTTCCAGAGTCTCATTTACACCATTCTCGATCCATTTTCAACCCATTTTAATTTTAGAAATACGAACATTTAGCACAGATATGCAGAAGCTATTTCAACAGTGGTTTGGGTTTATGTATATAAAATGCAACCACCAAGAAAAACTCAGTGCATAAGTAAGTGGTAGGGAAAAAAAAAAAAGAGAGAGTAAAGAACAACCTTTCCTCATGTTTTTCCTAATTTATCTGCCAAGATTCATCCAACATCATGTTTTTCTACCAAACATCTATGAGTGAATGAATCCACTTGTGCTTCCCAGTATAGTGAAAACTGATGACTTGCGTAGCACCATCTTATTTTCATGACAGCATACCTTGAGAGGGGCAATACCAGATGGAACACGTCAGAAAATATAGCTCCTGTTTCTCAACATGAAAAAGCAGCACATTCAAACGTCTGACAGGTTCATCACTCGTCTTTCTTAATGTTCAGAAGGAAGAAAATATGACAGGCTTGGGAATTACTTATAAAAGCTAAAAATAAATCCTATAAGAAACTTTTTGAAGGCAACAGTGGCACTAACCTACCTGTTCTGTCCTCTAGTGGCAAATGTTATGAACTACATCACATAAGAATCCTAGTGTTTGCCCACTGCTGCATACTTCCACTGTACATATCAGCACCAACCACCTTTATCTAGCAGTTAAATTGACTTTTTTTTTATTTGTAATTTTTTACATTTTATATAATTATGATACAATATTTTCCCTTCTCTAAATAGAAATTCTCTGATTTATATTATTTAGAATATAGGGTGACTGCGGCTCTGTGGGAAGAGTAGTTGTCTTCTGATCGGAAGGTTGTAGGTTCAATTCCAGCTTCCTCCTGCCCCATGTCGATGTGCCCTTGGGCAAGGCACTTAACCCCAAATTG
>CAEGAE010076826.1:0-26367 GCA_903067095.1 Girardinus metallicus
GAGTTGCATCCAAAGAACACCATACCAACTGTGAAGCATGGGGGTGGCAGCATCATGCTTTGGGGCTGTTTCTCTGCAGAGGGACCAGGACGACTGGTCCGTGTACATGAAAGAATGAATGGGGCCATGTATTGTGAGATTTTGAGTGCAAACCTCTTTCCATCAGCAAGGGCATTGAAGATGAAACATGGCTGGGTCTTTCAGCATGACAATGATCCCAAACACACTGCCAGGGCAACAAAGGCGTGGCTGCATAAGAAGCATCTCAAGGTCCTGGAGTGGCCTAGCCAGTCTCCAGACCTCAACCCCATGGAAAACCTTTGGAGGGAGTTGAAAGTCTGTATTTTCCGCCGCCAGCCCCAGAACATCACTGCTTTAGAGGAGATCTGCTTGGAGGAATGGGCCAACATTCCACTAACGCTGTGTGCCAACCTTGTGAAGACTTACAGAAACTGTTTGACCTCTGTCATTGCCAACAAACGATATATTACAAAGTATTGAGATTAACTTTTGTTATTGACCAAATACTTATTTTTCACCCTTATTTTCAAATAAATTCTCTAAAAATCAGACAATGTGATTTTCTGAATTTTGTCTCTCATTTTGTCTCTCATAGTTTGTCTACCTATGATGTCAATTACAGGCCTCTCATCTTTTTAAGTGGGAGAACTTGCACAATTGGTGACTGACTAAATACTTTTTTTCCCCCACTGTATATTGCTAGCTTAGATTTTAAATCATTTAGGCTGAATGACTGAACGGTGCTGTTTATCTTTTGGGGGGTTTTCTACCTCAGTTGTTTCCTATTAGTTTCTATTAGACCTTTCCTGATTTATAGAGGCAACCTCAACACAGATTTTGCACAGGAGTAGACAACATAACTGGTTTACTTTGAGACTCCATAATCCAACAAGTACGAGATGTGGAAAATTGCCTGACAGTGCCCTCTTTCTAAAGCCGACCAATAATTTTAGGTGAATATGTAATGAAGATGACATGCAGACAGTCTTTAAAGAATTTGGCTTCTTTAATGTGAAAAAGCACTTTAGCCAATCAAGTGTAAAGGCAGAAGGATAAAACAGTCCAGCTTATAGATTTATCTTCATTAAAGTAAAGACATTCCCCTTATTTAACCTCGAAAGATGCGCAAAACATGCACAATGAAAAACTAAACTTTTTGAAATAAAATATATATATCACAGATACTTTAGTGTACTGAGGCATAATGTAATGTAAGAGTGCACTGTTGCACTTTCAAAGAAGGAGATTGTATTCCTCTTTCTAATAAGTAAAAGAATAAAAGAAACAGAGCCTGATCCTGAATGCATAATCACAACCACAAATCCCTCTGAGATGTAATGAGTGGAAGCACTCTGCAGTCGGAACCATTAAGATAAGATGCAAAGCGGCGGGCCAGTTTGGGCTTTTCGTGGGTCAAGTTTTGACTCGTGATGCTGCAGTAACCCGACCCCCTGACAGGTGACATTACAGCTGCGGTGTGAGCGTCATTTACCGCCGGGACAAACGGGAAGCTCGCTGCGCTGGAGTCACGGACCACCTGCAGGAACAACACGCTGGACGAGGCAGGAGACGAGACGATGATCTCCACGATAGTTTCCAGAGGATTTGTTTTTTAATTAAACATTTTAAACGTCCTGCTTATGTCACCCTTATTTTGTTAGGCACAGTTAGATTTTCCTAAGAGAAAGAAAAAAAACATTAAAAGTGTCACTCTTCAGTGCTGACTCTGTTACCGAGTGAAGAAGCCTTTACGAGATTGGCGATGTGTAGGGATGGCTTCGGAGGAAACACAAAACCTGTGAGAAGATGTCTCAAAGGAAGCTATAGTTCTACAACATGTCGAGATGTGTGGGGTTCATTTTGGCTGCAGGACGGCGAGAGAAAGCAAGACGGCCAGTGGATAACAGGAAGGCAGAATGTAGTTCAGCACATTTTCTCTGATTTAGATTTTTCAGCTTTCAACCCCCATCTATCATGGAACTTGTTGGATTTGGAAACTTTGTCCACCTTTGGAAATCTTAAAGTTGAGGTAAGAATCTACATTCTCAAGAGGATGCAGCGCTGTTCTTGTAATGCTTGTCCTGCTAAAAGCGCTAATCGCTAATAAAAGTTGACAGAAGCAGCTGAAAATGTTGTCTGGACATTTTACTGTAAGATGTGAATAAAGCTGCTTTTACAGTGACTTCTCCCCAAGCTGTGAGTTACGGCTTAGAGAAGCCCTGATCATAAAATCTCTAACTAACAACTCACAGCAGATACTAAAATAACTTTTAGTATTGTCATATCTTACGATATTATAGTTATAAAAGAAAAATCGGTATTGTCAAATCAAAGGCCCGCGGAGCCTGACTTTTGGGAATTGGCCACGACATTGTGATCGGTGCATCTCAAATTTACAAACAGACTCCAGATCAGACCAGAAGCTAAATATCTGCAGATATTAACAGCTCTGAGTCTTTAATGGACTCTTTTGGAAGTAAAACAAGCTCCCTTAGGGTTGTTTCCACTGAGTGACACGCATCTATTTTAGTCTATTATATTATATTTTTTCTCCTAAATCTCTTTCAACTCCTCCTCATTGTCTACTTTAGGTGAATCTAGCAGAGAAAAGAAGCAGCAGGCTTCTCCCTGACACACATGAGGGGGAAAACACGACATGCTGCAGCGGAACACATTTTAGATCTTAATTCGGTGGTAAACTGCACCCATCAACATCTACTTTGTATTTGCCTCTGGTGATACGAGTCTATTTCCCCAAACAGCAAACTGGATAATGAGAGTAAAAGATAAGAAGCGGCACCGATGGATTACGCGTACCTGAAATTTATTTTATTTTTTTCCTTTTTTTTGAGGCTCTCTGTGGTGCTTCTGTGTGGCTCTGTGTAGCTGCTGTTGCTGCTGCTGCGGATGTTTCCTTCCTCGGGCTCAAAACGCGCTAAAAATGTTCCGCCAGGCTCACTCAGAAGCAACAACATCCTTCCTTTTGTGGCTCCGAGTGAAACCTCAGAAGTCAGAGTTATGCCGCTTTATTAAGTATCAATCTGAACAACAGTTTGCCGGCACAGCAGAGGGCTCAAAAAGTCTGGAAAATCCCATTACGGGGAAAACTAATAAGCTACGCATAATGATAAAACGCAGCAATTAGGTTAAAACCAAATTACGAGTGGATCGGAGAAGATGTGGTAATGGCTGGCATACCCCACCGCGTCTGGTAAACGACGCTCAAAGGAGCCCATTGGACATCGGCAAAACTGCCTCTCCCCGAGTTATTAGATTAGCCCCGGGGCAGAAAGTAAACAACTTCAGACATCACACAGCAGGCGTACATCCCTCCAGCCCTCGCCGTTATTGGATTAACTCAGGGAAACTTCTTCGGAAGACAAAACGACTCCATGGAGAGAGCGGAGCAGGGGATGGTTATTGGCGGGCAGATGATGCGGAGAGCAGAGAGGAGAGGGCCTGTTCGGGCCGGACGCCTGCAGCACTTAAGGATTGAGCGGATGGCTAACAAGCGGGGAGGCGGTGAGGGGGGGAGTGGCCGTCAGGGGCCACCGGGGTCCCGGTCTGATTATTGGCTAACAGCAGTCGGGCTTCGGGCCTGCCAGGATCTGCGTCATCCGTCTCCTGTCACTTTTCATTTGGGCCGCTGCCACGGCGAACGTCCACTCAGCATTATCGGAGACAAAAGAGGGCCAACCTCTCGCAAGGTCAACGACCGTCTTCTCTGGGGCCACTGAGGGGCTTAGAGGGAGGTTCTGCCATTCTAATTCCTGATACACTCAGAGTAATTAAAACCCAACGAGCGGAAGAAGCAGAAGTCGATGGAACTTCTTTTTTTTGTTGTTGTTGTTTTTTTCTGAGACTGCTAATGAGATGCTAATTTGTTGGCCCGCTAGGAACGAGGTACGAGCGACTCAAGGACACAAAACCACATTTATACACACATCTGAGGGGCGAACTTTTTAAATGATGACGTGAGCCGCTTCCAAACTCCAGATCGCTTACAGAACGCCGGGGCTTCTGGGTCGAAGAACGTCTCAGCTCAGGCTCCATTGGATCGCCCTCACGCTGCCTGAAAGTAGTCCAATTCAGACCTGTTTTCGAACACCCCACTGTGCCAGCCCCCTCTTTCTACACATTGACTCATTCCAGGATCACCAGGCTGGCTGGCTGGCCCACTTTTTTTTTTAGCAGATATCATACAGACTCTCTGATATCTTCACACACATTTATAAACAGATCGCACAACCCTTCCCTCCCTTCCCCCCCCCAATTTCCCAATCGGGCCAATCCTGTCCTCTCATGTTTATTAATCAGGGCTGCTCTTTGGACGTGCGCTCGCCTCCCTTCAGCCGATGGCATGCATCTCAGGAGTGCTGAGCTGCGATGAAACCGAACAGACAGTTGTGTGTTCCCGCTCCTCTCAGCCGAGAGCTCGTTTTCTGATGTGTCAGTTTACATAAGACGCCCGCAACAACCCCGCCTGCATTGTCAGTCGGCCCCTCGTGCTAAAATAACTCCTGCGGATCATTTTTTTAAAAAGGCTAAACAAATAGATATCTTATCAACAAAGAAGAACAATTGGATTTTTCATCTAGCGTCTCGGGATCGCGCCGAAGAAGAATCCTGAAGGACGCCATTGCTGGGAGAACAACAATTAGAGCTGCCAATCATCCGTAGCGCCAGAAGACAGTTTTGGTTGAACTTTTGCTTCGTTGAGTGGTTACACCGGGGATGAAGACAGCGCAGGATGTGGGGTGACATGGCACCTGAGAGATATCAAGTTAGCAAATATCAATCTGTGACTTTGCTAACTCTTCATCAATGGAGAGTTTTTTTAGTTAGAAGAGGGGCATGGATAGATTTATAATGGGAACTGCTCATTTAACAGCTTTATCGGTTGACATATTTACCGTATTTTTCAGACTATAAGCCGCTACTTTTTTCCCACGCTTTGAACCATGCAGCTTATAGCCCAGTGCGGCTTTTCTGTGGAGTTTTCTTCAAAATTGACTTCCAATTTTGACTTCGTTGGATGTCTTACAGCAAAGATCTCCAGAAGATTTTAAATGAAGGGTTACGCAGGTATGAAAGGCTGATTGATGAATAAATCAGTAAGTCATTGGACCTTTCCAATGACTAAGTGTCAATCAAATAAAATTGTTGTTATATAAACAAATAACACATTTTAATATTTAATCGGTAATCTTTACGACCAAAATGTGGGTCGAAATCCAGCCCAGGAAAGTGAAAACCTTTACTGAACAAGCTGCCTGTTCAGTAACTGAGAGGGATGGAGCCTCATCACTTCCTTCCTCTGGAGAAATAAACCGCCTCAAGCCTTTAAGCTCTGCTGTCTGGTGTGACTTCAGAGCCGGCATCGATACCAACACGAAGCCTTTAGTCCATTTGTGACGACATCGTCTCCTCGTCGTTGACTCAAAGGAATGCATCGTGTTGTCGTGTGAGGGGGGTAGTCCAACATGGGGCCATTTTTGTACGCAAGTTAGGACTCAAAGTTGTTTTGTGACATTAGTATCTCACCGCTGACATAAAACATTCATTAATCTGACTATTTTGTCCTCATGAGGTTCGTAAGATCCTGGTACCGACATGCGGTGAAGCATCGTTTTTTGTGATTAGGGTTAGGGTCACACACATCTTCATTCTGGGTCATATGAATGTTCTTAAAGAGCCGATTGTGCCAGGATCTATTTATAGAACCCGTTAAACTGCTAAAAAAACATCAATAAATATCTGTCGGTTCTAGCATTCAATAACTGTTTCTTAAAATGAAGATTATATTAAACACCTTTTCAGTCCATCCTGGATTCTGTGATTGTTTTTGTGTTTTTTTGCAAATTCACAGATTTACGATTCTAATTTAGAAATATTTGCAGGGAATCTTTATGATATTTGCGCTAATATTTGAAAAGTGACTTTTTAGGGGGCAGGAGGGTTAAATCGCCACAGCAATCACAGTCATGGACTATAACTTGACATCAAGTAAGGCTGAGGCAGCAGTCACTTAAACCCAATTGTTTTGGTCAATTTTGAGAAAACTTTGCAGTAAAATCAGAAAAAAATTTTGATTTTGTGTAAATTTTGCAGATTTCTTCAAAACTGGAGGGACTTATTGATGTAATCTGGAGTCTAGAGGGCCACATAAAAAGCTGCAGTGGACTAAATTTGGCCCCCGGGCCTTGAGTTTGACATAAAAGTTTTTCCCCAGATTTCAGCCAGAGTTTAGATGTTTATGATTTTTTTATTTTTTTATCCTAAAATAGAGAAAAACAAACACATTCGAGCTTTATTGCCACAAGAAACTTTTCTGTGAACTTTGATTATAAAGTGTTTTTTGGTGGAAACAGCTTAAGGCGTGTGTTTTGTGTTTTTTTCTGTTAAAAAAATAATGCAGCAGTTGGCAGTGAATTTCACGGCAACAAACATAATAAATAAGTCCGTGTCTTCATTTGAAAACGGGGAACTAAAACAGACATACTCTGAGGTGTGAACGTTGTTTTTCAGCTGTGATGTTCATACAGTCACGCAATTACACCAAATATCAATTTGCAGCAGACAAAAAAAACAAAAAAAAAAAAAACAAAAACAAAATGTACCATTAAGGCTGAAAAATCTCAGCTTAAATCTGTGCGAGAAAAACAACAAGACGCAGCAGCTAGTGTGTAATCCTTCTTCACCAGCTCTTATACACAATGCGGAGTAGATTGACCGACACTAAATAACAATGGTTGTAAAACGTTGCTATGGAGAATCTGTGAGCTTGAACAACTTTTCTTTCTGGCTGTTTGTGTTCTTTAGCGCTAAATCCCAGACAAGATTTACAAGGGGCATCTATTGGTTATTCAGTGTTTTACCCATAACTTTGCTTGTGGACTAATTTGCTTGTATTTCTTTGTATGTGTGAATTACCTGGTGGGTATTTTATACCAACAGCCCCATAAGAAATGTTCAGACTGAGACAATTGTTTACTTTCCGTACAGTGAAGCAGTGTGGGACCCTATCAAGTGCTACAAGGACTCTCTGAGCATTTTTTCAAGCTTATTAAAACCCCCTTCATGCCACTCTGGAGTATTTCTTCTTCTTATGCTTCTACAAACAAAAGATGTCTAGCAATGTAATGCACACGTATGATGCACTGGATTTTGTGGACATTACATGCTCACATATTCATGTGACATTTTTTGGTCTGATAAAATCGTGAGTGGTTTTAAATCTCTCTCTCTGAGACCTTTAGCGTCATTGTCTAATTGCGTGGGAGATATTTTTGGACCTCTGGTAAAACTGAGGCGTAGTTTAAATGCTCCAGAACATTTTCCATTCCTAAGTCACCGGAGTGTACTCATTGTCTCCCCAAATCTTCTCAAACGTGTTTCTTCAGAATGACGGTAAGTCTTTTCACCACACTAATAGTCTGTAGTTGCACGACAGACTATTAAGTTACTGCAGAATATAACTATCACTTAAAAGACACTGTTGCTATTCCACACTAGTATTAATGTTCATGTAATCTCGGTTTTATGGACTACTGAGAAAAAGATACAAAAAAGTTAGTCTGATGTGCAACTAAAAGTTAATGGATCGTGGAAGTTTGTTGATGCAAAATGGACAAAATGGACTCCTGAATAGCCAATATCAACCAACAGCACGCAGGAAAAGCAATATGCATTTGGGAAATCGGCTTGATGATCTCACTTGTGTGAATTAAAATGAAATCTTTTCATCTGTCATGTCAGAAAGGATGCTGAGGTCCATCCATTATGTTGCGTATTGCTGATACTAAGAGATCAACTCGCGCTCATTAGATGGTCAAATGGCACTTAAGATGTCCACAAGGGGCCACGCCTCATTAGAAATTCCCAACATAATACCTACTGTATTTCTAGGTATCGATCACGAAGAAGCCTAACATTAAGGCTGCCAGTCATCTAAATGCTTTAAAGACAGCCATTACTTTGTAGCTGTTTGGAGAAGTTGACTTCAAAAGGGTGAAAACCTCTGGTGTGTTGTAGCGCTTTGGAAAGAGGAGCAGGTGGAGTCGGTGGGAGAGAGATGAGGGGGATGCGGGGATGGCGAGAGCATACAGAGATGGGAGATAAAGGAGTACAGAGGGGAAGGCCTTTGATCTCTGGCAGGAGTCAGCGATGAAGAAAAGAGGCGGAGAGCAGCAGAGACGATTACAAACAAGGCATGCACTCAATTCCCAACAGCACCGCGAACGCAGGAGGGAGAGACAGGCAGGGGGGAGAAAGAAAAGTTGAGCAGATTGGGAGAGACAGGACAGGGTCACAGAACGAGAGATGGAGAAGAAAAGCGAGGATGAAAATGAGGCAGAGGGAAACAGATAAGACCAGGATGTTAAAAGGATTTCAGTCCAGAGGCTGTTTGGGGAGTTCTATCAAACGCTATGCTAAAGCAATTAGTATTGAGCCCCTTCTTGGAAAGTGAAGCCAAACCACAGCGGCAGTCTGTAACATAGTTAGGGCATAACAACCAAGTCGAGCAAACCCCACAGTCCCCATTAAACCTCAAGTTTTAATTGGCGTGTCAGGATAGTGCTGCTTTTCACAACCCACAAGTGGGCATGGTTGAAGAAGTTGGCCCAGCGAGCGAGCACATCCCGTTTCAAGAGGAAATCCCCGAGACAATAAACAGCACTGCTTTGGCAGATTAAAAGGGTCTGTGTCAAGTGGCATCAAAAGCTCAATACCGAATGCAAAAGTGAAATCTGATGACAACAGTTGCTAGCATAACGGCAGGGAAATGCTGTGTAGATCTTACGTCTTACGGCGCTGCAGCTACACAGCTGAGGCAAGTTTGAAACTAGGGAGTAATAACTTTTATGATACAGTAAACACAGAGAAATCGAATTAAAAGTATGTAAACAAGAGGAGTCAAAGGAAAAAACATGCGCTAACCAAGCCACGAAATATAATGTTAGCTAGTCCCAGAAGGCTACATATTAGCTACCTTCAACAACCGGAGCAAAAATCCCAAAACCTCAATTTTACAAAGAGGTTGTAAGGTCTCGGGGGCTACACCTGGTGTCAAAACACACCGCATCATTTCTGCTTTTTGAAAACTAGCAAGCAACCACTTCAAACTTAAAAAACTATAACAATATCTGATAACAAAGAATGCTAACTACTAAGGTTTAACGCTTACAATTTATGTGATAATCAGTATTTCAGGGATGATGACGGTGAACCGTAACAGAGTTAAAAGGACCTGACTGAATTATGCTGCAAGAAGCAAATGAAGCAACATGTTGTTGGCTAGCTAATAAAGCTGACTGTTAGCTATCACTGAGAATCTTTGTCATTTGTCATTTTAAGATACAATCATGCAATAAGTCTGCAGGAAATGGTCAGTGTCTGCTGCAAATATTACTAACAAGAATCTGGACAGTAAATACACAAAGACAGACAAAAGCAAGATTATCAAAACCTCAAATGTTTTGAATTATATTAACAACCTGTCAGGTTGTTTCTGTTGTTGTTTTGTTTAGGATATTACCCAAAGAAATATGCAACTAGCACAAAAGCAACAGAACAAACATATTTTAAGTGCTACAATCCATGAACAATCAACTAGAGTGTATTTCTCACTTACACTAAAGCATTTAAAATTTAAATGTAAAAGAAGAGCATTTGATCTGAACTTGTTTTCTTGTTTCGGTTAGTGCCCAAAAAATAGATCCTGATTTATGGAACAGAAAATTAATGAAAATCTTCAGCCCTTGAAAAGAGGCATTAGCTTCATTATGAACTTCCAACCCAACGTCGTCAGTTCATCAGCGTTGCTGTTGTTCGTTATCAGTGCTTGACTTGAGATTATATTCCATCTCTCTGATGTGTCCAGGTAATCTCTGATTGATGTGCAGTTATATTCTACGTGTCCATCAAATACACGTAGAATATAGTGTGATGTATTCAGACATTCAAGACATTGAAATAGGGCAGAATAAAAGTTGTTCTGATAAACCAGGCATGGCTAAAGTAAAACTAATACAGTGCATCTGCTTTCCAGGCCAGTGTGCCATTACATTACATTATTTTTCCTCTTATAAGAACCATAGGTTATTAGTAGAGTCAGTCAGTGCAATAAGAGGGATACTGAAGAAACCGAAACTGACAAAAACAATAGGCTGATAACCTTGTTCAAACGTGTACAAAAAAGTAACTGCATCAAACCTTTCAAATGGATCAGAAAGTGCAATTAGGAATTTTACATATAAATAATAAAACATGACATTGCTTAGAGCACAAAACATAGATTTAACCTCAATAGATCTGCCCTTATGAGTCTGGCTCATTGTTGTGATACCTGATCTAAACTTTTATTCTGGAATGGTACAGCTCTGGAAAAAATTAAGAGACCACTTCAAATGATCAGTTTTTATGATTTTACTCTTTGTATATGTTGGAGTAAAATGAATATTGCTCTTTTATTCTATGAACTACTGACAACACGTCTCCGGAATTCAAAGCAAAAGGTTTATATATATTTGCAGAAAATGAGAAATGGTTAAAATAACAAAAATGATGCAGTGCTTTCAGACCCCAAATAATGCAAAGAAAACAAGTTCATATTCATTTAGAAACAACAATACTAATGTTTTAACTCAGGAAGAGTTCAGAAATCAACATTTAGTGGAATAACCATGAGGTTTTCAATGGAGTTCATAGCAGTGGGCTCTTCATTTTTTCCAGATGTGCATATTTAAACTTAGTTGTATTTTCAGTATACTTATACATTAACTGTTAAGCCAGATATCAGAGTCACAATGTGCTGCACTGTTCCCTCTTACAGCAGTCACTGCCTCCTTTGCCTTCAGCGTTTTTGCTCTCAGCCTGCAGAGCTCCAACGTCAGCATCTCTGAAGTAGCACATTTTTCACATCAGTCTGTTGTCATTTTGCATACATCTGTTAGCTTTAACCACAGACACCAGTATCTGGTGGCCGCTCTGATCCAACAGTTCCTGGGTTCTCTCTCTCCCTCTCTCTCTGTGAAAAACACTCTGCAGCGTGCCAAGTCCCAGGAGGCTGTCACTTTCAGGAGAAACACGTCTGGGGGGCCGACAGAACTACATCTAAAGTCACTCAAACTGCATGTGTCTACCGTTCTAACATTTAGTTGAACAGCCACTGAATGTCTAACCTCTTTCTGATTGTGCTTCTACTTTAAAATGTGACTCCCCAGAGAAGCGAGTCCCCTACACCAGAAAGGCAGCACGGCGAGAAAAGTGAACGCTGCACAGATTTGAACTCATACAACGTCCGTTTCAGATGGATTACGGCCGCAGTGGCATCTTCTGCTTACCTTGGAAGATAGCAGCATTCTGGATGATGAGGCGTTTGAGATGAGCGCTGACAACCTGCAGCCCTGACTCCATGTTGTTGCGTGCAGCTACCTGATACCGCTCCTCCATCTTCTTGGAACAGCAGGTCGGGCCTTTGGTTTGGCAAACCTGCAGATCTGCACCTGGCAGTGAACCAGCAGAGACAGGATGAGCAGAGGGAAGGAGCTGCAGAGCCACTCTTTGTTTTAATTTTTATTCCAAGACAGAAACCTCTTACAGCTCAAACACACACAATAACAGAAAAATAAACAAACAAAAAAAAAAAGACTCGGCATCATCCTCTGCAAGCTAAATGTAGAAAATGTAATTTTCTGCACATTCTGCACCCTTAATTAGTGTATTATTTCTGTGTACAGGCCGTGTTATCCGACACAGCTGAAATCAAAAATAAATTGTGGTTTGAAAATGACTCATTTTGATGCACAGTCATGCAACACAGAAATGTTTTCCAGTTCCCCTAAGAGATCGGTTTGGTCGAAAGAAAACCTTTTCACCACTCAAGGCTACACTTGATCAAAAGAAAAAAAAAAGTCAATTTAGGCACAAGCATTGGGAAAAGAAGACTTCAGTATGTTTGATATAGAAAATAGCCAAGCAATGGAACAACATTGGTCCATCTGAATGTGAAAACTATTCACGCAGACAAGTAATTAGACTCCTGGAGCTTTTATGAACGAAACAGACATATTAGTAAACCGTAAGAGGGACTCTTCATTGGACTGATGTAGCTGTACGAAACTAGATAATCGACACTTTCACCGAAGACTAATTAACATGTTTGTGCACAGACATAATGACCAAGTAGGTAGAAATGATCAGATATTAGGATCTAGTGTATTCTGACAGATCTAAATTATTTATCCTGTTTTCCTTTTGCTCTATGATCTCAACATTTCATTTAACTGGAAACAGAAAAAAAAAAAATCAAAACCAGTTCAGAAAGTCAAAGTGGATGCGAGTCCCTGAACTTTTCTCCACAAGTCGAGGGGGTTGGTGACTGTCTCTTTCAGTCAAGCCGAAGACCAAACATGTAAGACCAACAGTACCTTGTAAAAGTAACCACACCGCCGATTGTTTTCACATTTTATCACATCTCTGCCACAAACTTCAAATGGCTCATTGGGATGTTTTTTGTGAGTCGGAATAAACACAACAGAAAGGTAAGAGACGAGTTGTGGAGAATCTTGGTGAGGCTATGACACAATGTCACTAGTCTGAACTTCTTACACAATGCACAACTCTGAGGCTGCACAGAAAGAAAACACACCAATAGCTGGAACAAGTAGGAAGAATGAAGCTGTCCCACAAACCACAAGACTAAACTTCTACAAACTGTTAGACTTTAATGTGTGTTATGTGATTATTTCAGTCACACACCTTCATGAGGTTTCACACACATTCTAATGATTAGAAAAATATTTTAAAATAGGAAGTCATTCTAAGTTTCTGACCATTTGCATCCAGTTGTGTTCATTGTAGCCTTTCACTGGCAACACTGACGATTCTGAGGAGTGTCGACTCTTTACCAGGCAACATCTAAAATCCCTCTACCAAGTTCAGGTTTTTCCAAAGGTCTTCTTCCAGTGAGACAGGCACCCAAACCACATTAAATGACTCCTTTCTATCCCGTAAAGAGAGGCTGTACTTCCACCTCCATCTCATCTCTAGGTTGAGTCTGGCCACCATTCAAACAAAGCCCATTTCAGCCACTTGTATCTGGGATTTCATTCTTTCTGTCATGATTCATATCCTCTCAGGTGAGGGCCAGACATTGGATGGACCAATAAATCGAGAGCTTTGCTTTATGGCTCAGTTTTTTCTCCATCACAACAGACCAGAGCAGCACTTGCATTACTTCAGATGTAGCCCCAATCCATCTGTTCGACTCCGGTTCCATCCTACCGTCATTTGTGATATTTTAACTCCTCTGCTTGAGGCAGAGAATATAACCCTTAACGCAGAAGGAGCAGTCCATTCATTTCCAGGCAAGATCAATAGTCTCAACCTTCCAGGAACCGACTCTTATCCACCTTGCTTCACTCTCAGCTACGAACTGCTCCAATGCACGCTGGAGGCCTTGTTCTGGAGACACTAACAGAGCCATTTCATCTTCAAAAAGCAACGGGTCCCCGTACCCGTCACCGTCCTCTCTGCCAATACAAACTGAGATCCTGTATAAACACTTAATCACTTAAGGAACTTGATTCTAAACTAGTATGTTTGTGTGAGCAAGTCCCTAAACTTTAGCTTACATGATTAGCAACAATTGTAAGAAAGATACGAGGTCATCTGCTATTATTGTTTTAACAACAAGACTTAAAGTGATTTCAAGTCTAGTGCTTACATTGACACTTTCTGGTCTCATCCACCTTCACCAAAGCCTTTTGCACACTAACAGCTATGCAGGATATCGCCATATCCACTTGTGCTTTATCACGTTTAGGTGGATAGTAAACTATAATGGTCACAGAGAAAGTTGGAAGTCTTGGACTTAACTGACTTCCTCTTTGCAGGATTTCCCAGTGGTACAATTATCTAATGGTGGTTTACAACAAAACATTGTAGAATGCACATTTTTGAGCCTTTCCTACAAGATTATCTTGCAGCAAAACTGTTACCAAAATTTGATGCTAGTCTGAGCCCATAAAAGATAGAAAAAGCGATCAGTTCCTTCCGTTCCAACGGGGAATTTGCTTCAGCTTTCGTCGTACGCACTACCTAGGCAGTGCTGATGTCAGTGAAAGAAATGTTGCTGGATTTCAGAGTCATGGGTTTTGGAGTGACTGTTTTACAACAATAATTTCTGTGATACCATGTTAAAGATGCTTTTTCAGAACGCAGGCAGCAAGTTTCTTTCTTTCACTCTACCTGTGTACACTGACGCATATAAAGAAATGTAAGTAGGACTCGAGCACCCAGTTTGGAAAACAAAAAGAAGTTCCAGTGAAAATGCTTCCCTGCCATGCCTCCCCCTTCATGCCATGCAGCTGCTTGCAGATCAGTGGAGGCCCCAGTAATAATGTGCCAAGCTGCGTTGACGAGTTGTTTGCAGGATTGGCTCTTGAGAGGCATCAGTGACAAGGGGTCTGATTGATGGTTCTGTAAACAAACGTCAGGGGAGTCTGCCAGCTTCCATGCGGGATGTGCAGGATAAAGAGACAGAAGCAGAAAGATTAATTTGGAAGTTGGAGTCTGAGTAGGGGGATGGTGGGTGTATGGGTGGGGGGTCTCAGAATGCGAATGCATCAAAAAAAATGCCTGATAGCTTGCGTGACAAAAGATAGGGAGGCGTCTTTTGTCAAGTTGGAGGGATTATCTTATGACAAAGGGGATTCTGTTGGTGTGACTCCTCGAGATCTTCAGACAATAGAAACAATGCAGACATAAAGAAAGTTCATCTACCTGGAGATGCAACAAAGTGACAGACTGGATGATTAATAAGTGTGGAATCAAACAGAGGACAGCTTCTGTAAACTGCTGACAGCCATCGAGGTTTAGGGGTTGCAGCTTAATGAGCAAAAGAGGCAATAAAGCTGTCAAACGGCACCTTTTGTATGCAAACTGACGGGCTTAATATCTCAAATCAATACCAACAAAAGACTCCTGACAGATAAGATCAAGTTAATTTCAGACTGCGGGGTAGAATTATTAAACTTTTACGTGAGGTGAGTCTGGTCGCAGCGGAGAGGAGACGAGGATTTGGCAATTATTTCCAGCAAAACAGACAGATTCATCTGCACGTTTTGTCGTGCTGCGGATGATAAATGTGTTTCATTACACAAGTTCCACAGCAGTGAGGGGGAAAGGGACAGGATTCCCACTGGAGTTTCACAAATAATAAAATCACACCGTCTAAATATAAAGCCTTTCTTGTGACTGACAGATCAGTTGGGAATAAGCTTCCTCCATCTCTCCTTTCGCTCAAGGCTCAGCTTTGGTTCTCCTCCCGCTGCTGTTCGTTGTCTTTTTTTTTTAAAACTTTCTCTCTTTCAGCTGTGCAGTTTGGTGCTGGACTTGTTTTCACTTCTCCCACCTTGAGTTTAACAGCTACTGGGCACTGGAAGCAGCTTTCTATCAGCCTGTTATTGGTTACTCACTTTTGTGTGTGCAGGAAGAATGGATACTGTGTATGAATACTGGTTTTTGTTGCCTCCTCAGGACCTTTTATGGCGTAACATCCAACCGCCGTGGGTCTGATTGGACTTATGGTCCAAAGTTCAAACCTGATGCAATAGAATATCATTTTTTTACTTTCGGACAAAGCTAAGGTGTGAATAAACTAGACATGTCTGGAATCTGACATATAAAAATGTGGAATTTTATTGAACTTGGTCATTTGTGTATTTGCTCCAGAAGTTCAAAAGATCTTTCATTGACATACACAGTGAAAGAGCAGTAATTCAGAGCAGGTCTTGACTGCTGTGGTTGCTCTGCCCTCTCATAAAGACCTGAATGCAGCATAAATATATTTAGTAGTACCCAAGACTCACAAAGTGGCTCATTTATGACACAGAAAAACAGCTCTGATGATAAGTTTTGTCCAACACCAACATGCTCTGATCTGAATGGTCAACTAGTTTCCTCACATCACAGAGAAGGAAACAAGCCAGCATTAGCTTACTGGTACCATTTCTGTAAACTTTTGCCTTAGAGATCCTGAGATGACCTTTTTTAGCCATATATGCTGAGTCAGGTTGCCATTTAGTGATAAATGATGAAGCTACACATTTTAGGTGACATATTGTTCCAGCTAAAAAAGCTTATTAAAACTAAGTTAGCACTATGTTAGACTGAAGAACAGCCTCCAGAAACTCCAAAGGATGATATCCGATGGGGAAAGAAGAATATTTTTCTCTGCACAAAAGCCTCCCGATCCTCATTATTGCAGTGCAAATTAGAACACCTTTACAAAAGTTTTCATTCTACAAAAGGGCAGTTTCTTGACTTACATGTGAAATTTGTGTGCTACTATTCTTACAACAAAAATTGGGATCTGACAGGAGCTTTACAAAAAACTATCCAATTAAGTTATTTTACTATTAGTCTGTTGAACTTGATTACATTAACTATCTAATGAGATACTTTTTAAGGTTAAAGAATGAGACCAAAGCCCAAGCCCCACAACAAGAAGTGTTGCTTTTGGGTTATGAGTTATAAGATAAGAGAAGATTTGAGTGTAGGTTAGGTTTAGCCATGCACCTGTGATGTTTAGACGTAGGGAAACAGTCAGGCTTAGGTTACAGAAAAGAATTAAAAAGGAATAGAAGTCAATGTAAAGTCCCCGTGAAGATAGAAAGACATTCTATGTGTGTGTGCGTGGATGTGTGTGGGGGTGGGGGGGGTGCGTGTGTTTTTGTGTGTGTGCGCGCGAGACTATGATGGACAATTCTGTTAAACAAACTAAAGAAGGACAAAGATCCAGGCCAGGAGCAATTTGCATGTAAATTCCCCTATCATACAACCTTGAGGCGACACCTTCGAGTCATTACATACATTCCATCAATACTCTGCAAGGTGTCAGTGTTAGACTGTTTCCCATGCAGAGCAGCTGCCAGCATACAAGAGCCTAGCAAAAGTATGAAAACCCCTTGAATTTATCTGCATTTTGTCAGAAAATGCTGAAATGTATGTTGTACTTCTACAACATACAACAGTATTTTATGATGACAATAACTGAATTGTCTGAATACTGAATTCATTGTAACTGAATAACTGAATTCTGAATTAATTTAATGGGCTAATTTTAAAAACATTTTTATGTGTAAAAAAATTAAAAACAAAGTCAAATTTTCCTTCCACTTTACAATCATGCACTACTTTGTGTTGGTCATATTATAATGAATAGAAATTCTTGAATGTAATGAGACAAAATATGAGAGAGCATTAATTCTTTGTCACATGAAAGCCATGAAATAATCTCAATTGATTACAAGAAATCTGTAATCAATTGAGATTATTTGAGTTTTGTTACTTTGTAAAGAATGTAGTTCCAATTTCTGCTTACAGTTCCTTCCTAAAGCATCCATGCAACTGAGGTTTACTCATCAACCTGAATGCAACATGTCTACTAATAAACAAACGTGATGAAGGCTGCCTGCCAGCAAAACCACAACCCTTACCATACAGACCAAACTTCAATTGAATGGTTTAGATCATAACATATTCAGATGTTTAAATGGTCTAGTCAAAGCAAGATTATTATAGTTTATAAAAACTAGCAAATACACTAAACTCTAAAAGTAGCTGCATTAGATGAATAAAAAGTCACAACAAAATAAAACTAAACTATCAGGAGAAGCCCCAAACTATTACAACCCTGATTCAATAGATGCTCTCCATCCACTAGATGCTGATGAGAATAGATGCTCTCTATCCAATCTCATCCTGGGTTATTTTGCAAAGAAGAAAGAGAAAGAATTTTAGTTTATAGTTCCAGAAAGCTGGTAGAGAAGTACCCCAAAAAGATTACAGCTCTGACTTCAGCAAAAGTTGGTTATTGAAAAAAAAAATCTGGCTCATTAAGGCTGCATACATGCTTTTATTTTCAGAAAAAAAAGTTGAAAACTTTATATCCTTTTCCCTCTGCATCAAAGCTACACACTTTGTGCCAGTTTACCACTTAAAATCCCCGTAAATTACACTGAAGTTTGTGGTTGTGACATGAATATGAAAACTAAAATCAAGACACATCAATGCAGGCCACTATATTGTGATTTAAAACACAGTCTCTGTCCGACCATCCCTCGCCGCTTTCCTCTGTGGCTGAAATGTTCATTTTGGATGCGGTGAAAAGGAGCTTAAAAAGTCCAGTGTACACACACACAGACAAGACGAGTCCGTCTCCTCTCATCTTTTAACAAGCTCGGGGACTCCGAGTCAGGGGAGCGGGGGCATCCACAAATACAGTACGTGTCTAAGTTTTCCAGCGCCAATTAGAAAGCCATGGCCATGCAAGTTTAATGACAGAGAGCAGAGGAAGAAAAACAAGTGGTATTAAGATATAGAATATGCTAAAAGCCGTTCATTATGAGCATAAATTATACAGCAGCTCCCAGTGAAGAGGGGAGAAAGCATGCGGGAATCTGTAGCAGTCTCTGCGGGGGCAAATAAGTCGGTGTCACTTTGTAGAGACAATAAGTGAAACAAAGACGGAGCAATTTAGAGCCAACCGAAGGAATGCGAATATCATTACCTACTGGGGATTGCCATTGTTTCTTTGGAGTGGGGGGGTTTGAGTATTTTTGGAGCTTTGTTCTCTGTTCTAGTTTAGTCATTTGATGAAGCAACAATTTGAAAGCTGGGAGCCGGAATGTGAAAGAGTTTCTTTTCTTTTTTTTTTTTTTTTTTTTTTTGAGCAAACACAAAACAATGAGACAGTAAACAGCAGCTTGCCTTCATTAAAGGAAAAAGTTAAAATGCAGTTAAATTAGGGTTTAATTAGGTATCAAGAGCTGCAGCTGCACCTCAGAGTTGTGTCCACTGGTGTCTTTTAGACGCCAGTGAAATTTTATTACTTTGGTAACCCGTCGTAAAGGGGCAGTGTTTTGCAAAAAATACTTTTTTGAATCATGTTATAATATTATTCCCTCATCAAAAACACACCTGGAGTGTTGCTTTGATTCTTTCATGCCTGTCTGAGAAATCCTTTAATCTCCATGGCAACCATTCAGCTGTGCAAAACACCTGGATGCAGCTCTTCCTTCGAGGTGCAGTTTTCAAGCTTACGCTTCACAGAGCAGTCCCACTCAGCTACTTCAGACTAGCCAGCGGCAATTAGCAAACACCTGATGGAATTGCACATCTGCTGTGCTCATTATAGGAGCTACTTCTCAGTGAAACGCTGGTAAAAAACAGAGAAGCCATGTTGTGATGACTTCCTGAAGGCAGAGTTTCAGAAAGAGCAGGAGCTTCTTAAAGAGACAGAGGCCCAATTTAAAGGCATTAAATAATTTATTTTAAGTTAAATTTGATACATATGGCACTTTTCAAACAAATGAAGGTAACAAAATTAACTGACTGTGCTCTAAAATGGCACTATGTCCCTGAAAAATACATAATATTGCCCCTTTAAAATAAATCTAAAACAGAAAGAAAAAGTTGGATCTTTAGCAGCACCAGCATAGAACTTTCTCAGCTCAGCCTGCAGCAAACTTTTATCCCTCTTCCATTTCACAAGCACTTTGTATGATCCAGAGCTAGTGCTGCTGTTAGAGAACCGCCATGTCCTGCGATGAAACTGACATCAGCGCATACGGAGCCGTCTCACACTCATGTCCGCGGTTTGTTTGTTTGTTTTTAATGCTGACACATACAGTAACATGAAGGAGTGAAGTTACGCCTCGTCTCTGCTACAAGCCTCAGCTCCAAACAAGGGTTCCCACTGGTAGAAAAAAAATCCCATGACTTTTCCATGACTCTCCATGACCTTCAATATAATTTCCCATGACCCACGTATAACAGGTTCATAAAGAAAAGTGTATGACTGAAAGACTAACCCCATCAAGTTGAACTATAGCGAACATGTAAACGTGCAGAGCAGGGAGATAGGGAGGAACATAAATGACAAAAATGAGAAACTGAAGACCGCAGACAGATAAGAACTGAAAAATGTCAATATATTGACTGAGGAATCATATGATGATCATGTCAATACATAAACAAAAACACATTAGCAGTAATGCAAACATAAGATTGTACATGTATGCAGACTGAACTGGTTCTATAAAAGTCCAGAACAGACAGGGGTGGCACCTAGTCGGTGTAATTTAATATTGTTTTGTGTTTTATGTGTTGTTTACTCGTTGTGAGATATTTTCTGAATAATTCCCCTCACTGTGGTTCATATAATTATGTAAGTTTGCCTTCTCACAGACTAAAACACTTAGATATTGTACAGAATTTTCCACATTACAACTCAAAGACATTTTTAATATCCAGAATAAAACAACCAAAAACAAATAAAAAGGAAATAAAAACCACAAACAAACAAAATCGTAAATATTATTATGAAGTCTCTAACCAAATTGCTTTTCAAAAAATATTAATCATCAAAATGGAAATCATAGAGCTCATTTTAATTGATCATGCGATTAATTGCTTATTGCCACAGGATTAGTATCGGTCAATACCAATAGTGACCTGATACGACATCAGCATAAATCATACACACCTTTATTACTTATTTTGTAGTGTGAAATGTTGGAAATGGCTTCATTAAGTCGTATTACTCAAACAGAAAGCAACTAACCCATTTATTATTAACCTGTGGGTTTGAGAGCGTGATACAAGCACTGATGGATAGAAATACTGGAGCGGAGTAAATGCTGGAGCGGAGTGCTTCTATCATAGATTTTAGATTAAGGCCAACATGATCCGATACTCACTTTTTGGTTGATGTCGCACCGATTTCCGATATTGTATCAGGACACCCCTAAAATCATCTAATTATTAATCAAAGTTTTCCTGAAACTCCTACAGCAGCAGCTACAACAAAGATGAAGGGCAGAACGCCCACAGCTGCACTGGGTTTTGTTTCTGTGTGACGCTGTTGCACTGCATTCGCTTGTCTTGAATCACACTGTTGGAAACAGCAAACTTTTGTTTTTTAAGGGGTTGGGGGAAGTTTCTCCCTCAGGCGCTACATATATTAGATTTCTGATTCGCTTTCCTGCGGACATGGCTGTGAGTCAGCTCCAGCTCCTCAGTACTGATACAGGCCACTTCTCATTTCCCATATTGCTCATGTCATCCTCACCGTCACATCTTTAACCTTTGACCTGCAGCACTGCTAGAATGTGTCCATGTGGGAACATCCACAGATAGATGCTAGAGCATGTGTCTTTTTTCCTCTAGACCAGTGGTTCTCAAAGTGTGGGGCGCGCCACCTAGGGGGGGCGCAGTGCCGTATGGATTAGAAGTGTGCCGATCGATCGACCACCGATCATAATCAGCCGATTTCCGTGAAAAAGTGTATGATCGGTGATCGCCGATCACGGTCTCTTGTTGCTGATCACCTGTATCTCATTCGCAGCCTTCTTGTGCAGCTGTCTCCTCTTTTCTTCACACTGCGCAAGCGCGCAGATTTACTGCTGCAAGAGCGTTCAGGTTCCACAAGGTGGTGTGCAACGTGAACGCTCTGAGAGTGAACGGGGAAGTTTGCGTGTTGCGGTGGAAATTTATCTCGGGGGTGAAGCACGTCAAAATGCATCAACACAACGAATCTAATGTGACATTTAAAAAACAAACGCTTGACGGAGTTTGGCTACATCGAGGCTCGATGCAGGAGCAAAAGGACATCCGGAGCGGCCGGTGAAGCAGCACACAACTACCAACACTCACCCGGATTAGCATCACGGTCAGAAAGCTAAACAAATTACCTGAAAAATAATTAATCTTCGAACTGGCGGTGAAAGATGCTGGTTCTGTTCTCGTTGTTGAACCGCCGCTACGCTACTGGTAGTAATATTTCACAGACGGAGCGCCGTTTCTGCTCCACCTGCAGTGACTCTGACACACCGAACCTCTGCTTAACGCTGCAGCACGTAACTTAAAAAAAGAAAAGATTTTAGATATGTATTAAAACTTTCGCTGTCCTAACACAAGGCAGATAATCTCTGAAAAAATAATCGATCTCCTCTGCCTCCTCCTGTGTTCTGCAGAATTACTCCGCTCGGTCAGAAACAGCCAATCAGAACGAGCATTAGTCAACTAGCCAATCAGAACCAGCGTGAATCAGCTATCAGCTAATCACTTGTCCTCTTGACTGAATAGCTGCTGTATTGTGCCTGCAGATACTTTTGCATGTTTTATGCCTAAATTAGGTAAATTTATTGCCAGATCATTTTTTAAATTTTGTCAGATCACATAGTAGCATTTATACCTAAAGCAAAAAATTAACAGTCAAACCAGATGATTGGCAGAGATCGGCCTCATGGGTGATTGGGCGGCATGTTCTTGAAATGGCATCGAGTGAACCGACTTCTTCACATGGTTTGAATTGTTTCTTTGATGGAAACACCACAACTGCAAAATTGTGTTTTTGTCCCAGATTAGAAGAACATCGACAAAGTTTTGTGCACATTTGCAAACACAGCTAGTGTATTGTGTTAATAACTATCTGTATGAATGTTTGGGTTGTTCGGCTCATTCAAACATGTAATCCTGACAGATTAGCCATATATTGGGAAAAATAAAGTCATAAATTCCCAATTCAACAACATGGTTGTACTGCTGTTTGGCCAGTTAAACAGCTTGGTTCTTACAAACTTTAGCAAAGCGTCTTAATGCCCTGCTAAAACATTTAGTTAAGCATTGGCCACGGAGCATCAGCAGATAAATTACTGCCAATGTAAATATTCAATGAGCAAATCTCACGGTGGTAAATTTGCAATAACAATAAATGCATTATATACTCTGCAACTCTGGTCAAATCAGTGCTCATGCTGGCAGGATAAATATGTGTCTCTTTCCAACTTCGTCATAGTTCCAGTTGCTCTAAATTAGTGAGACACGAAATATTGACATCAGAATTGGCCAAAGTTAGTCTTTAGCATATCATATCAGTCGGATAAGTAAAATTAGACCAATATTAACAACCTGCATTTATTTCCATCTTGTTGCCATTTGTGTGTGTTTTTCTACAGTTGGCAAACTGTGGGGAAAAAAATGTTCGTAATATCAATAAATATTGATTCTCGGCCACCGCAGCGACATTGCTATTGGTTGACTTTTTTTATTGGAGCATTGCTACTCTAAATTTATTAATAATTGCTCAGACTGCTGATATCAACAGTCATCACCTTCCTGATCCTCCTTCAACGGCATTAGCCTGGCTACGGAAGGTAGCAGCGAGCAAAATGTGTGGTAGTTCTAATTAATACCCTGCAATATTCACCATCAGAATTACAGCTGTGTGTTTTTTCTGACATTGCTTGCACTTTCTCAGGGCAAACAATAAAATTGGAGGTTGTTGTGTAAAATGTTAATTTTTAAATCAAAGGCTCATAAATGCGAAATCCAGCTTACCTGTGACGGAAATCCTCTAAAATGTGACATGAGGACTGAATCGGCTAAAATACGACACCGAGTGACCAAAAGGAGAGGGACAAAAATGTGCACAAAGAGTTGCAAACGCAATTGGTTACACAACGCAAGCATAACAAAACCATTTGTCCCGACGAAGAGAGGGACACAGCCTTCCAAATCGAAGCGTAAAACCACCCTGACCCATTGCACTAATTAATCAGCGAATGCTGTTTATAAAACTTCCATGATGTCATGAATTCAGCTGAGAATTGTGGTGGACAACAATGAAAAGACAAATCTGCGTTGCTGTTTGAAGCTTGACAGTTAATTTTGTCCAGTCAGGCACATCAACCGTTACTGACCTAATTTTCTGTGTTGACACTGACGTCCAGGCATTCTTCTACCAATACTGTCTGATCCAAGCGGACTTTGTGATTGGTTTGTTGAAGTTGTTGCTCCATGCCCGAATCCCCTCTAATAGACCAGCCTGCACCCTTTCCCAGCTGCAGTAGAAGAGTCCTGCTAGTGGCTTGTGAACTCGTTCCACATGAGCGCCGGCTCTCCGACTGAAGGTTGCCTGACCTACTCTGCCTCGGCTTTGGGGAGGCTAAATATTTCTCTCAGCCCGCTGCGATGTTTCGCCCTCTGGCTGCCAGATAAAACGCTGGATGGCCCTGGCGGAAGGTGTGTGATTAAAGATGGACGTGTGGATGAAAAGGAGGGCTCAGCAGCCGGCTGGAGCCGGCGTTTACCTTTGCAACGGGGGTGGGGGGAGCACGACAGAATGGGCTTCAAAGTGCATCTCGCTTCCCCCCCCCCCGCTGTTTAATTCACATAGTGTTTCCAGGTTTGTCTCGCTCTCTGGAGACGACGGAGCGTTCGCGGAGCTCTTAAGAGTCGTGTAGGATCCCATGCTGGGGCCGGAGAGAAAAGCCGTTAACCCGGGGAACCTCCCCATGCTGACACGACACTAAAACACCCAATTAGCATTTGCAGCTGGCTGTTGTTCAGCCGCACGAGCGGCTTCTGCATTTTAATGCAGAATCGGAGCGTAAGCAATAGGCGCCGACACGCTGCTTTCTGCACAACGGAGCAGGAGATCGGTGCTAAGTTTATCACGTTTTTATCACATTCCAATCACAAACGTACGGCTTTCACGTGACGACCAACACAAAGATGTGGCGACCTGCTTTACTCCGATACCCCTAAATAAAATTCGGCGCTACTAAAAAGCAAACAGTATGACGGAGTATTAGGGCCATATTAAAAGAATTTTTAAAAATTCTGAATATTGTGGCTTTATTCAAGTACAACTTTGCTTCTTGTAATATTACAACTTTATTTTCATAATGGTACAACTTTATTCCTAAGCGACCCGGGCGGCGTCATATGACATCCACAGCTCAGGAGGGACAAGATACAAAAAAATAAATAATAGGAGTCTCTATAGTCGAAGCAAACATGTGGACGAAGGAGCTCAAAGCAACAAAGACGTTTCTGGGCTACATGCAGAACACAACTGTAGCAGCATCGTGCTGCGAGGATCCTTCTCTTCCAAAGCTGGCCGGGAGACAAATGGAGCTAAACGCGCAAGACGATCCCGAGGAAAACCTGCTACGAGGCTCCAGAAGACTGGAGGTCTGGGTGGAAGTTCACCTCTCAGGGAAAAAGGTTCACCTTTACATCCCGTAAAATGTCATCCACACTTAAACCCCCATCGGTCTGCGCTGGGACTTGAAAACCGACCGCGTCGGTCACAGAGACGTACCTCGGTGAAATTGTCACAAAGTGTGGTTCAACACAGGGGCGGAATACAAAAGCACGCCACACTTTTCAGATTTTTGTGGGCGAAAACCATTCCTTTCACCAAACTGCGACTGAAGGTCTCATCAAATCGCAGCCCCCCCACACACCCCCACTGAAGTTTGTGGTAAGATGTGAAAGATCAAGGGATAATGAATACTTTTTCCCCCCGGACATTTGTTTTATTTTTTTTATCCTCAGTATCTCCAATCCCAACATCAGAGAATATTAAACTCAAGAGTTTCCAACAGCTGCAGGCAGATGTTCATATCTGCCTGCACATTTCGGGGTGTAAAGGATTGCGTCTCGCTGTCGTGTTTGGATCAATATTAGAACAAATTGATTCTCTACACGCTTTGCAGACGGTACCGATTCAGCGCGGCTTTAACAAGACGCTCAACGTGGGCGATAGATTTTTTTTATTTTTTTATTTTAGAGAATATTGGAGGAGGTTCAACCGAGGAGAATGAAGACAGAAGGAGCCGAGGAGAGAAAATAACTGAAGTGCATTCTGGAACTTAAAGGAGAAGAAAAGAAACACAAAAGAATCTAGATGTGGAAGTTACCTGACACCGGGCTTTCGGGGACCCACTTGGAGCCGGGATGCAGAGCGTGAAACGCCGCGCGCACCTCCTGGCAGTTTGGTGCCTGTCCGCCGGGAAGCGGGAACAGCTGGAGGAGGAGGGCGCACAGGAGGAGCGCTCCGTGCACCGATGCGGCCACCATGGCAGGGAGGCAGGCAGGAACCGGACGTAACGAGGGAGCAGGTGGGGGGACAAAAACTAGCTGAGGTGAACTTCAGCTCGTTAAAAAGTTACAGACGGAACAACCCGGGTTGGCGCTGATGGAGAGAAGCTGCAGCTCCCGCTGACTCTGCTTGGATCAGCATCCTTATGTTTCCCTCCTCACTCAGCCTCTTCTTCTTTGGGGGGGAGGGGGGGCGATGAAAGCTGCTCCACTGAAGCTCCTTCTCCAAACCGCACCGAGGACAGCAACTTAACCCGCGTCCCTCTTTCCACCAAAAATCACAGCTGTGTGCGCGAGAGGACCAGCCCACAGCTGCGTGAAGCTGACACCCCACCTACGTCAGAAAATCCAGCAAATAGTCTGATTGGTTAGTGCTCCGTTTGTGCA
>CAEGAE010076846.1:0-30743 GCA_903067095.1 Girardinus metallicus
TCAGAAGAAACTGCGCGGCAATCGTGATATCTTTAAAATGATCTTGTTTGGCTTCTTATTGGTTAAGATTCAAAAGACCTCTCTTATTATTGTCCAATCATATTTAATTATTGTCTTTTGCTATATTGCATCATTTCCGGCGATGAGAAAACACGATTGCAATGGTTTTAGTAATTTAATTCAATCACGTTAAATCAACATAAGAAAAATGAGTAGTTTCATTATTGTTGGTAATTAAGTAAATGGTTCTTTATTCAATCATGTAAATACAAGAAACATGACTGTCTTGTGCAGCACTAACTTATTTTGTTCATGCAAATTCAAAGACCCCTCAATTCTCATTTTTTCAGTACATGCAGACATGTACATAAGAAGATTAAAGGCCTCCAGTGCAGGTGCAAATATGCTGACTTGTCTCCAGATGAGCAGCAGACCGCCCTGCCTGTGTTCAGCAGATAGACGGCCTGGGGACAGAAACGGTCTCTGGCTTCAGTTGGCTAGATTTTGCCATTAGCGCTTTATAACGCCGACCTGAGGGTGATAGTCCGAATAACCCGTTACCAGTGTGTATTGGGTCGACAGATTTGTTTGTTGTCCTTAATTGGCCCTTGACCTTTTTGAGTCAGATCTCTCTCTCTCTTTCTTTTTCTAACTTCCACATCCAACACTCGCTGCCGATTGCGGCCTGCGCTTCTTCATCTGCCATATCAATGCATGTCTCACGGCAAAGAGACCATGTGTTTCTGTAGGTCAGCCTTTTTTTTTCCAGCCTTTTATTGTACTTTCATTTTCAAAAGTGTTTTTTCAAACAACGTGACTGTTCGTAAGACACGGTCCTCAGTAACGAGAACTCCACCAACAGGAACAGAGTCGCGGCCTGTTCCTGTAGGAAATGAAAATCCTAACTGGGTCTCCACAACCTTCAAGCTGCAAAAAGGCAATGCTACAAACTGCTTCACTTTGCAGCATTAATACACTCATTAGATGTGTGTTCTTCCAAGTAAAGCAACAGTAACTTCACAATATTTTTTTCTTTAGTGGATAGGGCACTGAAACTGGCTTCTGTCCCGAGGCCCACATCCTGTTAAATCCGGTCCTGTGTGGAAGGATGGATAGAAAGCTGCAGTCGTAGGACTTGATTCAATGACATCTGCTGGTCGGTCTGACCTGTTTTACTTTGATCAGAGGTCATAATTCGTCATATTTTATTAAGTTTGACTGTCCTATATGGGCATCAAATTTAAAATAAAAAAAAAAAAAATTATTTGAACGCAAAACCCCCAGAAAGTAATTAAAATGTTATAAAAGATGTCAGCATTTTAATGACTATTTTGCTTCCTATTTTATCAAAAATCTGTAACTGCCCACAGAACTGATATGCAGTGATTTTGTAAACGGATGTATAAAGTTTTGTTTACAGGGATAAATGTAAGGTATTAAGGGATTTTTTTAATTTTTTTTTTTTGCACTTCCTTTATAGATGACCGAAGGTCGTGTGTGTCAGATTCATCTCCTCGACGGCAGGAAGCTGGAGCTGCTGGTTCAGGTACAGCTTCGCACTTTCGGTTCTTTTTCATGGGAAGTGGTTTGGTTGACCGGGAGTTTAACTCTCTCACACATGCCGATCTGTTTTCCTTCCTTTGTTTTCTGCTTCCCTTTTCTTTTGCCCCGGACCCCGCAGCCGAAGCTGTTGTCTCGGGAGCTGCTGGATCTGGTGGCGTCTCACTTCAACCTGAAGGAGAAGGAGTACTTCGGCTTGTGCTTCGTAGACGACAAGTGAGTCCGTTTTATCGCACTTGAAATGCTAACAGTAGGGCGTTTGAATTTTCTTTAATCAGAAACGGGAAGGAGGATGGAGGCTGAGGTAGCAGCGTAGCGTGATAAGTGATCTATTATTTTATTGCTGCTCAGTGGCCAGAGTAACTGGCTCCAGCTGGATCGTAAAGTGCTTGATCATGCCTTCTCCAAGACATCGGGGCCTCTGGAAATCAAGTTTCTTGTGAGGTGAGTGTTATTACTCTCAGAGCTTGCCAAATGTGAGCCAACTGGATGCTTAAGCAAAAAAGATGTGCCGTTCTGTTCGTCAAAAAACTCCGAGCACAGTATTGTAGAGACTGCGTGATGAAATCAGGTTCACCTTCAGAGTAGATTGCAGAGACGTGAGCCACATGGTGGGCTGCAAACCTATTTCTGTTCTTTGAGTTTTACGATAGCCCAACGCAAAGTATGGTTTTCAACTTTGTTTTTTACATATATAAGTTTGAAAAGTGTGGTCGAAGAATCAGGCTTTTTTTTTTTCCTAGAAGAGTAACACAAAAACCCTCAAAAAAACCCAACAACAATAAAAAACAAACGCTGCGCACCACCCTGAACACGGCATTCCTATTTTGGAAACTGGCGGTGGCAGCACTTTGACTTGGTGTTGGACTGAGAAAAAGAGAATGGAGCAGCGACTTAAGAAAATTGAGTTAATTTATTACATGTAATCGAATTGAGTTTGACAAACCTAATTCATTCTTGTTTAACAACAGCTTAATAAATTATGTATGTTTACTTTGGTAAACTTAATTTGTCTACTTGAAACAAAGCCTACTGGTTTACTTTTTTCACTGTGTAATCCCAATAAAGTACAATGGGACGACAGATGTGATCTACACTAAAAATGGCACAAAATGAAGAACAAAAAATGCATATATGGATGGACATATGAGTAAATAACTACATAAATTTTGAAATTTATGAAAGTGTCTCACTTTTTTTGTAAATGATCAAAATATATGAATCCCTTCATAGATCAAAACCCCAAACTGACCCCTTTTTTCATTTGTAGTGCAAGTGCCAGTAAACAAGGTAGTGCTCCTTTTGAGATCAGTAACACCAATCAACCAGCAGGTGGCGGTGATGTAGCACAATGAACGTCTTCCTGTTAGATTCCCAAACAATGCGGCCAGATTTAAACAAAATGATCTGTGGGTAAACACTTGCACATAGATAAAAACTGAGCTTTTATTCATGAATTTTTGTTGTTGTTTTACTGATAAAAAAAAAAAAATCAATCTTTGCAGGTTTTATGTTGAGAAGATCACCCTGTTGAAAGAGAATACGACCGTGGAGCTTTTCTTCTTAAACGCTAAATCTTTAGTGTTTAATGTAAGTGATTTAAAGCAGCGTGATATGTATCTGTTATGTTTGTTTAATGTGGAATATTTTTTAATTAAATGTCATTGTGCTAATAATCTTTTTGGGTGGGTGCCTTGTGAAATTATTGATCATTTGTTATTCATAAGAATGTCTATGGGTTTATTAACTAACAGTGGCATTAAGCACAAAAAATAACAACACAGAAAAAATGTTGCCCAACACAAACAGAAGAAAAATTTACCCCACAAACTTTAACCCAACTGATGAATTTGTGCTCTCGGGGCAGAAGTTGAGTAGTTTTATCAAACTATGACCATGCTTGTTGGACTAGCCAAGAGATAAATAGGAGCCTCATCATTCTTTACATACCGCCATTTTGAACTAATCAACAACTTCATGAGACTTCACCGAGTCCCTTCCACAAGATGAAATAATATGGAGAGATGGTAAAATAATGCTGGCCAATAGTAGGTTGTGTTAATGACTTTGAGTTTGTCCAATTAGCACTACATTAAACTTTTACTTCCTAAATCTAAACGTGGGCAAGTTAGAGCAAGTTAGCATTAGCTACATTCAGTAAGACTTTGTATTCTTTGACCTTGTCTGTCCATAAAAGTCATATTAGATATAATATGTTGGTTATCCTTTTCCACAATATGGTTATTTTACTTGAAAATTTAATAAAAAGCATTTATTTCAACCCAAATATTACTTGTTTTATTATTCCTGGCTGGTTATAGTTTTTTTTAAAGCCATGCTTCAGGTATAAAATTTCAATGGACGTCTTTCACTTCCAAATCATCTACAGACCTTTGGGAAGTGAAGTTACCAATTTATTTCGAACATGATAGAAGTATAAAATCACATTCATGAACTAGGAATGCAAAACATACATATTTTTGTACCACAATTATCTTAACATGCTCAAAAAGGAGTAGGAAGAAGTAAGAAACTTATGAACTCCTACTCATACAATATTTTAAGATGGACCTTCATTATTAAATAATTAAGCATTTGTCTCAGGAATCTCTCTTTAAAAAGTGTTTCCAAATTTTCTCAAAATTACTAAATACTACATGCTTTCTTGTTGCAATTCGGTGCTGCATTTAATGTTGGAGAGATTTTATAACAGTTTGCTTTTTTTTTTAGTAAAGTAGAAAGTAAAGTTTACACTCTAAAGTCTGAAAGGTGCAACGATATTAAACTTTAGAAAGTTATGAGGAGACGCAAGTAAACGTTTTTGGTTTGCGCTGTCGATAATTAATCCTTAGTGAGTGGAAATAAATTTTTTACGAGATGCATGTGAAGGCAGCATGAGATCAAACGTTGCAGGGTGTGCAGTTTTTTTTCGCGGGGAGAGCTGACTGGTCACCAAGGGAGACGGAGACTGTTGAACCTGCTTAGGGACCGTACCACTTTACCGAGGGGGCTTTAACTCTGAGCACAACCTTAAACCAATCCGTCTGTCCCACATTGTGGATTTTCTATTTTTATTTGTAAGTCCAAGATAACTCAGAAGAAGGGAATAAGACAGTTAAAACCTCTTCATAGCCGCACGAAACACCGAAATGTTCCTGCCGCGGTGGTTCAGTCGGTAACGGTGGGACCGAGGTACGGTCTCGAAGTATGGGACGGGAGGGTTTTCTCTTGAGTCAAGTGTTTGAGACAGTCAGCGCTGTGTGTATGTGTTTTTAAAAAGCTTGCTGTTTTCGCCTCCTTTCCCGACAGGAAACCATTGAAGTGGAGAGCGAACATGTTTTCAAGTTAGCCGCTTTCGCATTGCAGGTAAGAAAGAGTTTTTTTTTTTGTTTTGTTTTGTCGCAGCCTCTCTTGGTTGTAATGTCACTCACCCCCTACAATGTGAAAGAGGACGGACGAAACATTTGAATACGTTTGTCTGTTGGGGGTCTGTAGTCGGTTAACTCCTCGCAGGACTTGGAGCTATGCCTTTGGGAAAGAAAGGATAGGAAAACACAACTTGTGTAATGTACATTTAGATATCCAGCCATTTGTGGATATTTCTGCTGGTATTTAACATTAACGCTCGAGCTGTTTTACTGGTAAAGTGCTGTTTAATCCTGTCTTCACTCACTGAATTATTCCCATTTTTTTTAAAGGAGGCCAAAGGAGATTATTCCAGGTAAGAAATTCTTATTTTCCCCGCTCATAACTTTAAATGTATTGCTTTTTTTTTACAGCCACGTTTCATTTGTATTAAACAAAGTATTAATAAGATTTTCCTGTTAAATAAGTATGTTATCTTTAATTAGGCAAACGGTTTCTGGGGCAGTTTGTTTAGTTTCTTCTATTTTATTATTTTAAGACTATGTGCAAACAAAAATCTGGACATGCTGTTCATCAATAGAATTACATAGTGGAGGCAAAAGCTCTGCACAGTTTTCAATGCGTTTGTACGCGTAGTGTACAAGGAAGCAGTGCTTGGTCTGCGCTCTGTAATATCAGTAATAGCTATCTGTTAATGTACAACCTTACTGGCTCAGATTTCATTGTAGCTTAAACCTGCGCTCAGTTAATAATTGCCCTAATTTTGGCTTTTGACATTGAGCCTTACCCCTTGTTGGCTCTCTGCCACTTATTTGTGGTTTACACACTATGCCCACAGTGGCTTACGAAAGTATTCACACTTAAAATCCCAAACCAGTGCATGTTAGTGTGAGTTTTACGCAGTGTAGTGCACTGGTATAAAATGGAAGAGAATTGGATCAAATATATAATTTTAACAGCATCGTTTGGTGACCGACTGAGCGTATCCTGCATATTGTATTTGTAGAAAACCAATCATCTCCAGGGTGAAACATTTAGTGGCAGCATCATGCTGTGGGGATTCTTTTCTTTAGTACTGACAGGACGTGTGGTCGGGGTTGATAGGAAGCTTATTAGAGCTTGTTAAAGGGCCATTTTGGAAAAAACACAGTTAAACATCCTGCGTCTTTTAGTTCTCTCCCTGGTGGTAGGAACAACTTTCTCAGCATGTCAGTGTTGTTCTGATTGCTCTAATGAGCCACCATTTGATCCAGGTGGGAGAGAAGGAAAACATGCAGGATGCCGGCCCTTCAGGACAACCCTTTGTGCATCACTTGGTTAGAGGCTGCAAAAGTCAAGACTGAAGTAGTCGCTAAGCAATAAACCAATTAATTGCATGATACATTAAAAGGAGCTCGATCATTTCTATCCTGGTGATTCATTTTTTTTGGTGGTCAATTTCATTCGTGATTTTGGTTGTGTGTGTGTGGTTTATATTTCTGTTTGGTGTGTTTGATCCTTTTTTAGTTTTTCTATATTTAAAAGATCTTCCAGTTCCAGTTTACAAAATTAAACTTTATTGATCTATGGGATGGCAAATATGCAGTAAAATGTGATTGTCGTTATATCACTTGAAAATGGTGATATTAAAAGCAATATTAGCGTTTATTGTAATAATTTCAAGGACAATTTATTGTCTAGTAAAATTTGTTATCGTGACTGGCCAAGTTGTCGCATTCAAATTTGTATTTAAGAAAAATAATAATTCTCCTTTCATGTCACATTTATTGAACACTACTTTGCTGTGGTCAAACTTTTGAAATTTGTCGTTTAAAATGACAAAATGTGAGGGTGTTGAGGGTTACAAAGAATGAATAAAAATGTACATTTCTAGATGTTTTGATAGGAAAAAAAAAAATCTGCAGCTGTGAAACCAAAACTTGCTTCTCCATTGTGTTTCCTCAGGGGTCACATGAGTTATAAATGCACATCCCACCTTCAACATGTGGAGTCCAGGCAATTGATTTCAACACGTTGCGGTTGCACAGCCTCTTACTAAATGCCACATTCAGTTTAGGAGACACGTGTCTGGGCAAAAAGGACGATGTGTGCGTGATTTGGTCGATGACACTGGTGTTAGAGTCCATATGAAACCTCCACAGTTCAGTAGTGGTGATGTTTTCACAGTTGACCTGCTGATAATGTTTGGTGGTTGTTTGTTTTGTTTTTGCTTTTTGCCAATCATAGAAGGGAAGGGCATTATCTGGCATTAGTAAACAGTGATCAGGCTGATCATCGGTGTTATCTCTCTGCCTCAGAAGGCTTCTGTGTTCATTATGCAAACACAAGCATTTGTCCGTGGTAAGGAATGTTGTGCATGTAGGTGCGAGCGGCGAAATGTGCAAAAGTGAAAATGCAGTTCGTCCTCTTGTTACACCATCGCCTTTTGTTCTCCTGCAAAGAGGAAAAAACTTGGCAGCTTCTGCTTGTGCTCATTAAACAAGCACAACTGAGCTGGTGAGTAGTTAGTACGCATCCCTGTAGTGTGTTCACTCAGCATTTTTTTTTTTAAAGTAAACTCCTCAGCTCCGAAGGTTCACCCTGTAAAGGCTGAACTTTCACTTCATGTGGGAGTCGGGATGGGCCGCACTTTGTCCCGACTCTGAAAACACAATAAAAGATGAGACGCCAAGTGTTCTGGTAAAATTCATTAGGGCGGGGCTCCATCCAGACCAAAGCTGTCGTTGTCGGCTTTTTAATGTTGTTCTTTGCATGAAATTATTTAAGTTTTAGACTAACACAAATCACCACCTTCCTCTGAAAGGGATGGAAAAGTAAATATGGTTTTCAATGGTGTTCCGTCCCCTTTAATCCAATGCAATCCTATGCAATGCAATCTCCAAAATGTGACTTTTATGGAAGATTGGAAAGACAAAGTCCAGTTTACACAGCAAACATGTAGGAGACGGTCATCTGAGCAGATTGAGACCAAAATCTCTGTGTAGGAAAACTAACTAAAAAGCTGCTCAGAGTTGACGGGAAGAGGAATGGATGGGAGCCTGAGATAAGAACTGTGAACAAACAGCCAGATCTGCAACATTATGCTTTAGATCACTGGTCTGCAACACAAAGAGCCATTTCTACCTGCCCTCAGTCCCGCCAAATCAAACTCGTTTACAGATGCAAATGTTAAGGTTTTGAGAAAAACTCAACCTTCGTTTCTGATAAATAGAAAATATGTTGTAATTTTTATTTCTAGTTTTAGGTTCTAAAAATTGAAAACCTTTCCAAAAAGAGTATGGATACATTTGTTTCTATGGGAAAGTTGATATAGTTGTAACTAAAGGGTAGATCTATTTTCTTGTGAAGACACAAAGTAGGCCGAGGGGGGGGAGCAACTTTTTCAATGAGTTTGGATTGTTTGATACAGCAGCAGCTGAAAATGTAGCAAATGTTGTAGTTTTGGTTCCCAGTCAAACCAAGTGATCTGGACCATCTGATTTGAAAACACCTGCAGGGTCAATCTGTCGTGGAAGTTCAGTGCAAACATCCCATGAAAAACCTGGAAAAAGTAAACATAATATATTTACAAATATTAGTTATTTATCAGTTTTAGGTCAAGTTTTAAAGTTTTGTGGCAGGTCCAAAGAGTTGCAGATTGCAGATCAGAACTTGTTCATGTTAGACTTACAGCTGCACCTACACTGAAAGGCGGGTCTTCAAAGTGTTGACTCAGTAGTGCTGAATACAGTCAAACTCCACAATTTTCAGACTTTCATTTGTAAAAGCTTTGAAAGCCATCATTTTCATTTTCTTGCATTTCATAATTACATGATGCTTTGGTGTGGCCTGTTAGAAAAAGCCCAATAAAATCCTGACTGAGCTACATCAGGATTGTTGCAATACTTTGTTGCCTAGCAGCAAGAAAGTCCTAGGTTAGAATCCTTGCCTCGAGTCTTTATGCAGCGAGTTAGCAGACAGAGGATGAACAGTATTGTAATATACCTGCACACATTGCTGGACAATAAATATGCAGCAGTATACCAATCAATATAATATCAATAGAAAATTTGAATATTCAATAATTTCACTGAACTCCAATCCAGAACCACACAGCATTCTGGGGGATGTAGGCTGAAGAAAGGCTATAGGCACTCAACTTCTCACAGCCAGCTAAGCAATGTGGGTGGCATTAACTAACTCACTCACTCTTTGGTTACCTAGCAACAACCTGTTGAGCAATTTGCAAAGCTGCTGTTTCAGGTTTTGCCACTGTGCATCATATCTGCTTAAATATAAAAAAAATCAAATATTTAAAACAAAATAATAATAATCAATAATTGTCAATGTTAACTGATATGAAACGCTTACATTCTGATATGTCTTTCAGCCATGAGGTGATAGTTTCTACAATATAATCTCTTATTTGCCTTTTAAAAAAACTTTGACTTGGTCAAAATAATGTCAGCGATCCTCTTTTATCCCGACTTCTTGTGAAAACAGACCCGGTGAATTCCCCATGAATCGTCCAGTCTAAATACGACTCCCCTATCCCGCATCCACTGCGGCTCCTACAGCAGGAGATTAGCTGTGGAGGAGTCGGGGAGGTCTCCTTTGCCTTAAGAGGGATGAGCCAGACCCGCTGTCCAATTGCAGACAAGTTGGCGTCGAGGGGCCCGACTGTAGTCGTGTTATTGTTGTGGTGCGGGCCAACACCCCCCACTCCCCACCCCCAAACCCAGCCCTCCTCCCTGCTGTGGGGCTGAATTAATGCACCGCCAGGTTGCTCATTGTTCTTCATCTGCATTGTCTTCCGGTGCTTTACTTATTTACACTTTACTGCTATTGGTTTCACCACCTGCCGCTGTAATCCACAGCTGAGTGCAACATGCTGCAGTCCCTTCCGTGGGGGTTGCTTTAAGGGATTGGGGAAATTGTAGGAAAACACAGGACTGATTGATGCCTTTAATTACGCCTTAAGAGCAACCAGGGAATTTTTTTTTCTTATCCATGTATAATTGTACTCACTCTCAAATATAGGCTTCAGAAGTTCGTTTGTCCCTACACACACACACATATATATATATATACTGCTTGTGTTTTGAAATTATCTTCAGTAATTCAAAATTTCCCACACATGCACTGACATTCCACCAGTTCTTGTCCACAGTTCTTTTTGCAGGTGTGGCCTGTAATTAGTGGCTCATTCTCATCAACCAGCTCTCTCATTGTGCTCCCTTTGGAGTGCCCCATGCTCCCCCCACCAAGTCTCAGGCCTGTGGAAGAGCTGACACATGAGCATTATCTCTCCCACCCTGGGCAGACTGCGCTGGGCCGGGCCGGGCCGCACCGGGCGTAGCAATCGCCCCCATGCTGCTGGAAGATAACAGACGTAGTAATGAATTCCAGACTGCTGACACGGCAAACTCTGCCGCGGAGTAGATCACCCCAACAACGCCGTGGCCAGAGCGCCCCGTAAAAAACGCACGCCATCAAACAGGCAGCCAAGTGCCATGGCAGCAAAACTCAGCCAGCCAAGGAGAGAGAGCCGCAGGGGAGAGTGGCCTCAAGACTGCTTTTTGTTTAGTAAGCTGGTTCACATAACTGGATCATTATATCTCTGGTCGACCATGTTGGAGGCGATGCTAAATTACATCAATGAGAGATCAATTGAGACTCATAAAGTGAGCTTCAGGTCATTCACCTTTTATAAAAACACTCTGGCTTGTTTTTCATGGTGGTCTGAGGAGGCAGCATGCAGTTAGTGTGGGTGGGAAAGAGCTTGACTTGGTTGGAAGTTATGCCACTTCACAGTTTCCTCTCAGTGGGGTTATGAATGTAAAATTTTATCACATTATGATGCACATTAAGTGCCATTTATGATAAAAACAACAATAAAATATAAACAAAATTCAAGATGTCACCTCTAGGGGTGAGTAAAAATTAGAGATGCGCCCTTAATGATATCTGTAAATTGAAAACACTTCTAGATTTGGCAGATCTGTTCAGGCTAATTCTATTGTTTGTGCTCTGAGCGACAAAGAGCTCTAAATATATTTTACATATATAGAATTCCTAACTTCGCTTTCTGAACCATTTGAAAAAAGGTTTGTTGTAGTTGATTTTTACATGTTTGACCAACATGTACAATGGCTTATTTAACATTGGCTCTTATACTGCTAATTGCACTGACTGAACCAATTAAAGCTGTGTTGTTTGTACATTTTTGTCCAAGCTTGTGAGGCTATTGGTATATTTAAGCATGCTGTACTGGTGCAGAGTTTTCAAAAACATTTTAAATTCAGTACATTTATGTCTGTTTATAAAAAAAACAAAAACATTTTAAGTCAATTCAGGGCAGTTTTTCTGTATAGAATCGATATTGGACAATACTGACCCTCAGATATCTGTATCGGTATTGGAAGTGAGAAAAAGTGGATCGGTGCATCCCTGGTAAAAATATTGATTCATCAATGCGTTGCAATAAATTTTTTTTTTTCCCAATTCAATATCAATTTGGGTTAACCTGTGAATCTCGCTATATTGTCTCTGTGTTACATATGAAACACCTGGATAGAAAGTTGTGAAGTATTTGAAGGAATACAGAATCAAATCTAATTGTGAATTGAAATTTACTTAAATTGTGAGGTTCGTAACAATACCCAGCCCTAGTCTACGGGATTTAAATCCATCATTGTTTACAGTCAGAGGCTTAGACAGACTGTCTCTGAAAATAAAACCTGTTACTAAAAACACAGCTGACTGCATCGGTTACGTCACAGCTGTGGTGCTCATGAGCAACGCACAATAACTGCACTCCATCATATTTTGAAATGTAAACACTGCATTCATTGGTGCTGAATAAACCGTGTGAAAATAGTTAAATGACAAAGATATGAATCCCAGTCATACAACTTGTTTCCCTTTTAGGAACTAATTCTTATCATAATAATGGTTTTGTCCCTTTGCAATGCTCAGCAGCCCATACATCTTATTGTATTCCACTGAAATACTATAAACAGATTTTTTTTTATTTTTTATTGGTGTAATTTTAATTTTGTTTAAGAAGAAATAAAACATAGTTCATAATATTTATTATGACACAAGGAATACAAATCAGGTTACTTTCTTCCTGTAGAAGCGTTGGTGTTTTGTTCTTGTTTTAGACCAGGGATGTTCAAACTGCGGTTAGGGGCCAATTAGGGCCCCAGAACTAATGTTGTATGGCCCACTGATGAGCACTGGTAGGTGAATTAACCAAATTTTTGTTAATTTATGAAACCTGACTAATAAAATTTTTTGTATGCTTAGCTTATTGTAGAGAAGTCAAAAAAACACTCTCGTACAATTTCTTGTGTGATTCTTTTTTTGTGTGTGTGATGTTTTAAGCCTTCTAGGTCTCCCACTAATAAATACTTGTTTATAGGTGCAGCTGGATAAATACAGCTTTAGTTTAAAGCGCTTTGAGTGGTCGATTTGACTAGAAAGGATAAATTCAAACCATTTACCATTTAGGTTGTACCATGCCATTGATGATTAGCTCAGTTTATTAGCATAAACCGGAACTTTGAGGATTTCCAGGTGTCAGTACCTGCACCTATTGTAGCCATCATTAGTAATGGTTCTCTGGCAGAGCATAAAGCAAATTTATATATTTTATTCATTAAATTTTATTATCTCTTAAATACTTTTTCCACTGCACATAAGATCAACAAGAAGAAGAATATACTGTGGAGCCTGCAGGCTTAAAAAACACTTGTCTCCAAGTCCTCTGACAGGCTCCTGATGAGTTAAAGCCTTTGCATGAGCCTTTGTAAATGAAGTCTGGCAAGACATAAGTAAGAGTCAAGTTTTGCCTTGGCAGCCAGTGCTTCTCTTTATACATCATAATAAAAAGATAAAAAACAAAATCCTGTCGACCCACCTGCCCACAAAGGTTCACAAGCAAGAGTTATTGCTGCCGTGCCTTAAGATAGCAAATCAAAGCCCTCGGAAAGTGGAACATGTGGAGAAAAGGTCTCGTTTTTGGACTCGATTTGAGCTCTTTTGTGTAAAGGTTTACCTTTTGCTGTCCACATGTGCAGGTCAGGCTCTTATGTTAGGATCATAGAAGGATGTGAAGTGCCTTTGACAGTAAAGGAAAACCTCCTGTAAAGATTTAACGCTTGTTGGCAAGCCAAGATCAGTCGAGTGGGGATTTTTAAAGTTGTGTTAATGGGATTCTTCCTGCAAGTGAGGATATAGAGTGATATAATGTTAAAAAAATGTGGTGAAGTTCTGTACAGGAATGGTGAAGTTTCTGTATATTTCTCCCCAGTGCTGAAACTACAGCATCGGACCTGAAGCAGCTACCGGTTCTCCCCACCAGAGTACTGAGGGAGCATCCATCGCTGAACTACTGGTAAGACACCTGATCACGATTTCTCCTTAACAGCTACAGTAAGCAGCATTCAGAATCCATTTCTAGCCTTCCTGAGTGAGTGGTTTAGAGCTTCAGTTAACAATTATTTTAGCAATCGATTATTCTGACGATTTATTGAGTTATCGGACAAAAAAAAAAAACTGGCACAGTCTGCAGATTTTTCATTTGACTGCTTAAACCTGTTTGGTACAATATTAAAAGTACATGTTTTTCATCTTAAATGCAAAATGTATATATATTTTTCGTACAGTTTTGGCTTAATTTTTGCTCTGAGGTTGTTCTTGACATGTTTTAGAGTCTGATTATTTGATTACTAAATTAGTTGCTGATTATTATTATCATAATCAATTCATTACAATGAATCTGATTAATCGTTTCAGTCCTACAGTGGTCGCTAATTATTTATGCTATGGTCTTACTTTGAGTGTGAGAGAGCATGTCCTGTTGAGGATTATGGTCTTAGTAATGGGCTCCATGTGTTTTCCTGAAACAATTCAGATACTCACCTTCTCTGTTAAAGCCCCAAAAGGCTGCCGAGTCAGGAAAAAACGAACAGCCGAGCTGTCTTCATAGTTCATGATACCGTTTCCCTCTTAGCTTCTTGCACCTTAACAGCCACACAGAAACTCAAACTAGCTAGCTTAGAGTTTGGTCGACTAGCTTGCAACATTCAAGCCGAAGTGTGTTGTTGTCGGGGCTCATTCAGCTTTGAAGTGCTCAGGCATGTTGATTGGAAAAAGGTCGCATTTCTGAGTTATTGCCTGGCAGTCACCGGTCAGGGCCGGTCAGAGAGCTTCCAAGCCTGCGACCAAAACTGCAGATAACAGCAGCTGTCTCTTCAACACGATGACCTGAACTGCACCACTATCAGCAGCTGCCACCATTTGAAGCAGTCACCTTGGTTACATTTGAAATGATCAGCAGTGCACAACTAAAAACAATACATGAGCCTGGAATTACGCAACTTAACAGAAGTACAGCACTTCCCTCATCACTAGTATTTACTATAAATACGTGTCGGACATTATACGTCGCTCACAGCTGATACTTTATCTCTCCACTCATGAGGAGGAACTGTAATAAAATATCTTAAAGTAGATTGTTTGGAGTTTTGAGAGTTGAGACAAGTTAGCTGATATGGACAAACTGAGTAGAATCTGTTTAGAACTGCTTTTTGCTGTGTATTTTTAGGACTTTGTCTTGTAAGAAAATTATAAAATTGTAATTTTACTGTAAAAGTGTCATAATATATTGCTGCCTGCCTTTATGCTTGATACGACAGACAAAAAGCAACCCAAGCCCTTGCTGATAATCATCTCTGTCCAAACACTCCATCTCTGGTACCTCATAGGCCGACCATTAGCTTTAATAGAGATAAATTGTAGCGCAAGTCTATTTAATACATTTTTTTATTTGCTTCAGATGTGAAAATTAAATCGTGTATTTTTTCTATTAAAATTGAGTTGCACTGTCATCTCCAGAGAACCTTATGGGTTAGTCGTGAGAGAAAGTTGAATTGACAACAAAATGTGACAGGGTGAGTAACGGCCGATTTGTTTCTGAGCAGCCCTGTCAACTCTTGAGTTCATGCGGTGCCACGGCGTGTCGTTACGTAACACTTGGAAGGTCACATCAGCTTCCAATCAGGACCGTTTGAACGTTAATGAATTGCTGGAAACAGGATCGAGGATTTCTTCTCACTGGGTCTATCTGAAGCCATCATTTCATCAAACCTGTTATCAGCTGGTAAAGTTCTGCTCAACCCGCTCAGCTACGAACACATGCAGACACACACATGCGCTAAAGATGTGAACGTGTTTTCTCCAACATGCTCACAATAAAGCATTTCTACTTTATTGTCGGTATCTACCAGATATTTTTAATGCTTACATCGTGTTAGGCACAGCGCTTCGGGTTTATATGTGGTCCACACGCCTCGATAAATAAAGCCAAAATAGTTTTTGTTGTTTTGTAAAACTTACAGTTATGCTTTGTGCCTGATACGTTTAAGAACAGCCGTCTACTAATGCTGAGTTTAGGTTTGATGCTTCAAGCATGTCTGCTTTGAATGCTGATCACATGACAGGGAGCCACAGCAGCCAGTACATCTTGTTTTTATAACTGTGGATGTCATGTTGAATGGTGAAAACATTAACTGAAGTTAGTTGAAGTTACGTATTTGTTTGGCCAAACCCAATAAAAAAAATTTTTTTTAAAAAGCTGAAAATGTTGAATATTGTTTGTGATATTGTTTTCGAGGTATTCAAAAAATATATTGAGTTATTATTTACTTACAATATTGACAATATCGGCCAAAATCAGAGTCGGCTGTTTAGGCTTTTTAAAGCTGGATGATCGACCATAACACTGCAATCGGTCAGAAACATTAAAAAAAAATGCCTAAAGTGCTGTTTTGACCACATATTTAGTGATTACAACTCAATTGATTTAGACATGAGAAATAAGCCAATAACTTAAAGGTGAAATTATTATAATCTCATCCTTTTAAACCGAAGCTTGTAGATCAAGTACCAGTTATAAAGTCGACAGAGAAGCAGGTCTCTCTGTTTACAAACCTGTTACTGGGAGTATGTATTTGTTGTAAAGCGGCTGACTACACTCTGACCTTTAATTACGTTTATTCATTAGACTGGGAGGTGCTAGGAGCCGCTGGGTGTCTGAGGCATTCCTCCGACTCTCCAATCCACACCGCCGCCGTTGATTTGCAAGCCCGTCTCTCTCCGCTCCCTCTCGCTGATATCAAGCAGATACATCAGAGCAACATCCTCACAACATCCTCATTGGGAATGAACGGAGACATCACCATACCATCTGCTTTTATCTTTATGTCTGAGAGGCTGCTCTGCTCTAATAAAAGAATGATTACAGTGAGAAGTAAATGGGAGGCATTAGCATGGTTAGTAGATGAAAGTTATCGGCAGGCCAACGGGCCAGGCTGCATTTTCTGCATGAGCGGACTGAATGTGCTTCAAAGAAAGAGCCCTCGCATAACAGTCCCTCTGTGGCCACAATCTGTTACACTTGACGGATTATTCATTAAATGTTTTATCCTCTCATCCGCAGTGAGGAGAGGGTGATTGAACATTACAAGAAACTCAAGGGAGTAACCAGAGGACAAGCCATCGTAAAGTAAGTTTGGGAAACAAACAGAAAAGACTGTGTGTGGTGAAGACGGACAGTGTTGCCTCTGTCTTTCTCTCCTTAGAGTCTGCATGTGCTTGCACCTCTTTAACCTCGTGTCTGCACTGTGGTGGCTGCAGTTAGAAGAGGTGGCTGTCAGCCTGCCAGACTCTGTCATTAATTAGAAGGGCTGCTTCTATAGTAGGCAGCCTGCCAAGCCTTGGGAAGCATGGAAGTCCTCCATCGTGCTTTCCCTGGCACCAAATGATTTCTGTCCTTGAACTGATCAATGGACTCTCCCCTCCCTCTGTCACAGCCCCCAAAGCAAATCGATCAGCTAGTCATTGTAAATGACTGCGGCCTCTCGACGGCTGGATCTTAAATCCCCGTCTGTCAGTTGTGGAACAGATATCAGGTGACAGTGATGAAGTGCAAGTAGCTGAATTTCTGTTAACCTATTCCTCTCTCGCTGTAGATATCTGGCCCTGGTGGAATCTCTGCCCACATATGGAGTTCATTATTACCCTGTGAAGGTAACGGCACCGCCCTATCACATACAGCGGTCCAAACTTTGAACAGTCATACATTACCTTGCAAAAGTACTCGTATTAGCGGTGCACCAATCCGATTCGAATATCTGCATCGGTCCAGGTAGGGAAGAAAATTCTAGATCAGGTATCGGTGACGATGTCTTTTTTTTTTTTTTTTTTTTTTCTTCATGCAAGTTTGCAATTTAAAAAAATGGTTCCTGCTAACGGAAAGCATCCCCACAGCCTGATGCTACACCACCATGTTTTAATGTGTGTTCCAGATGAATTGCAGTTTTATCAGACTGCATTTTGCACGAACCCCAAAAAGTTTAAGACTTTTCTTTTACATCCATCCATCCATTTTCTAACACCCTTGTCCCTAGTGAGGTCAGGAGGCTGCTGGTGCCTATCTCCAGCTAACGTTCCGGGCGAGAGGCGGGGTCACCCTGGACACGTTGCCAGTCTGTCGCAGGGCTCTTCCTTTAAGTGAAAAAATGCTATGGCTTGTTTCTTCTGCCTTCTGTCCTTCATAAAAAACCAGATTTGCAGAGTGAACGACTCATCTGGTCTCTGTAGCTGAATTTGCAATCCTGAAACATCTGTACGAGCGTGGTTTAGTGAGTCTTAGGGAACGAAGTGATCTGCCTTTCCCCGACCAGGCCTTATTAACTTAAGGTGTTTTAAAAAGATCAAACAGCGATGTTAAAATGTCTCTGTCAGCTTAGCAGGTTTTACTTTTCTTTTTTTTTTTTTTCGGACCTCTCACTTATTTGATCTCTTCTTGTGTTACCATTTCTCTGATCTTAATGAGATAATAGCTTCAGTAATAGGCCTCCTTTTTCAGACTCCACCAATAAAGCTTGCTCTAACGATTCTTATGCTCTGCGTGTGTGTGTGTGTGTGTTTTTTTTGTTGTTTTTTTCATACAGGATAAGCAAGGAATACCATGGTGGCTGGGAGTCAGCTATAAAGGCGTCGGCCAGTACGATTTGCAGGATAAGCTGAAACCAAGAAAGGTAGAATCGTTCACAGCTGTTGTATTTTTCTCATGTTTCCCAACTTTCATGCCTCAATGCTTAAGCACTTTCTTTTTTTTTTCAAACCAATTTGAGATTCGGTGTTACAGTTACTTTAAAAACAAGCTTACTGTTGTTTTCTTCCAAACCACATTCAGCTCTGGACACAACAGATTGTAGCAGGTGAAGGAAAAATATTTAGCATCTCTAGAGCTCTACACTTCCTGCTGGAGCCGCCGGCATTATCACGCTTTTTTGTGTAAGAAGGTGAATGATTTATCAATACGCTAAACAGGCGTAATTTGGGTCTCTGGTTCCCAGGGTTGGAGGAAGAGGAAAACAGATGGAGAAAAATAGTTTAGTGAGTCACCGTGTCCTCGGTGCACTCAAGGCTGTAAAGTGTCAGAGCAAACACTGAGAGCGTCAACACCAGCAAAATGACTGGGAAGTAACTCAGCTGGCCAAGTGTAGAAAAGCAATGCAGGAGGAAATGAATAGCAGAGGGTTTACTGTCATTTCCCGTTTTAAACTGGGATTAGAATCTTATGTTGATCAGAAGTATTTGATGAAATACACTGAAAATGTGTGCGAAAGTTATTCCTTCCCTTCTGCCACAATTTTGTGTTAATTTCTCCTGAGCCGGTTTCATTAGACTGAGCGTTGCTGCTGCATGGCAGGAACCTGTTGGCGTAGCAGGGTGTGCTGTTATGCTGAAATCTGAGTCATTAATGGGCAGAGCACAGCATGCTGCTCCTCCGTTCTCCTCCTGGACGTGTAATTATGACGCGCCATGGGAAGCTGTAGAGCACTAGGACAGGTTTGGCCCTTTGCCAGCTGTAGAGGAACGGGGGTAGGAGGCAGGAGGAAGGTAAGAGCTGTGGGACAGCGGTGAAGGTCTCGGGGTGCTGGAATGGTTCGTAGAAACAGACTGTTCCGTTTCTGTCTCCTCAGCTCAGTGCGGTATCAGTTAAATTAGAGTTTCCTGGGCAGCACAGATACAGCCTTCTGTTTGACCCGAGCCGTTCCCTCTCGCCCTCTGGCCAGCCCCTCTCAGCAGGCTGCGTTCATTGTTGTAATCTGTCTGTTTGGGTCTCAAGAGAGAACACAATTGATCAAACAATACAGAGCTGTTATTTGAGGTGGCCGGGGATGCTGGGATTGTCCTGTTATTACTGGTGTAAGGTCGGTTAACAGTTCACATTGTCCTGTTTTTAGATGCATAGAAAGTAGCATTGTGCTCCAATTTACATCAAAATCTAGTGAGAATGCTTAAAAAACATCCACATCTGGTGGGATCAGAGTGTGTGCATTGAATCTTGATTCTAATTCATCATTTAGAATGGGGGCTTGTGATCTTGTGAGAAAGGGAGGAGTTGTAGAGAGTCTGACTCTTAACAAAAGTGTGAATAATGAAGGGAACATGTTCTCTAATGTTTGGCTAATTTATCTGACGGTTTCCCTCTTGCCGTCAGGATTTCACAACTCTTCGTTGTGTGTCATTCGCTGGAAATGTACAGTGTTGCCATTGAGCAGGAGCTGGTATGTGACACGCCACGCGACGGGCGGGGTCGGCCCTACTCTGTACAAGCAAGTTCCAAAACGACCTTTGACACATTTTGTATTTTTGATCAGGGTCTTAAGTCAAACATCTATATCTGATTTTTCTTTGGTAGACTAGTTGCCCCTGGGGGGTCTTTGGGTTGTTGGGTGTGAGCTGGATGTGAACAGGCTGATCCCATTTAAAACCACAGGCATTTCTGGCAAACGGCCACGCTTCTTTAATTAGACGTTTGGCAATTACAAGAGAAACGTAATTAGAGCAGGAGGATGCATTTTGTTTGCACTTGTCTTGTGCTTTTGGGTTTACGAAAGTTATTTATTTAGAAATGATGTTGAGTCACAGAGCGATCTGTTGGACCGTTTCCAACGGTCCAACATCAAGTCTTGTGACTCAAGAGTTTGAGGTGTGTCTCGTTGCTGACACGTCGCCACACCAGCTCTTCTCTTCACAGCCGCTGGAGCTCATTAGTTTCACAGGAGTGGAGTTTCTCTAATGATGTGCTGACCCACTGGAGTGTTTATTGTTCTATTATCTGTTGGTGTTATGTAAATGATTCAGAGTGGTAGTAAGCGTGGTGTGTGAACTGGTGTGAGAATCCCTCACAATGAGGCACATCCTGCTGCCTGGTTCCTGTGATTCATTAAGTTAGACTCCTTTTATTATTATTATAATTATTATTTCAACAGTAGTTAACAGAGAAATGCAGCTTTGGTTTTAACATAATGTGTAATGATCCATAATGCTGTGATACTATATATTAATCCAGCTCCTATGTCCAAAGCAGGGGGATCTAGTCTAATGTTATTGTGGTGTGGAGTCAGCACCACCCTAACATTCTGCTGGTTGGTGAATGGTTCTGCTGTGTGCTGCTACAGGAAGCCTCTGTTATTAATGATTAGCTCAATGGTGTCCAATCTTTTTGCACTGGGAACCAAAACTGGCAAATTTAAACTACGGGCGGGCCACAAAATTCATTCAATTAAAAGTGCAAAAAAAAACATTTTTTTTCTTTTCTTTTCTTTAGTTCTACCTGCTCAAGAAAAAAACAATTTCTTAATTAAATTAGCATATCATTATAGATACAAAACATACAAAGGGCTTCAGACTGTTTTCTTATTAAAAGAAATAGACCATTTCCAAATTTTTGAGGTGATCAGCTGTTTTCTGCTTTGTTTGCCAAAGTTTAATTATTTTAGACTTCCAGTCAGAATAGTCTAAAAATCCCTTAAAAATCATTTTAAGGGTGACAAATGGCCCCTGGACTAGACTATAGTAACAACTGCCTTCATAAAGTATTCAGACCTTTTCACTTGTTCACATTTTGTCACATTGTAACCGCAAGCTAGTTGATTTAATTGAACTTCTATGTGACATGCCACCATTTTAACACAGGAATATGCCTTGTACAGGGCCGCTGTAGCTGTGGCCCTGTGTTTAGTGAACCTCCACCTCAGTCCCAACCCCTTTGCATGGGCTCACAGAATTGCTCTGTAGTTAGTAGGCAAGCCCAAAATATCGGCATTGGTATCGGCCGATGTTAGTAACTTTTCCACATGCAAAGTAGGGGTGGGCATTTATTCATTGTGAAAAATTGGTTTTGATGAGAATTTTTTTTAATATCGTCTTGATAAATTTAAAGTAACGATGGTTAAAAAAAAAAAAAAAAGACAAGCAGCAAACCTGACGGTATTATCGGGGTTTAAAATGTTATTTGAACTCTTTTTTTTAACTGTTCCACCATAAATAAATATCAGTAAATTTGAAGATATGATTAAATGCCCTTCTTGAAGTGGCATCTCGAAGGAGCGTATGGTATTTCAAAAGCGAAAGTTCTTCAAGAACAACATTCCTGTTTGTGTTGCCGTGAATACAGTCACAGCCACACGGTTACCTAAAACCGAAGTAATAAATGGTTTTTATCATCATATTCATCGTTTTCACAGTAGTACCACAAAATATCACGATAACATTGTAAGTCCATATTTCCCGCCCTTACTTTAAAGTATTTAAAACCTGGGTGACCAGAAGCAGAGATGAGTTTAAATGCCTCCAAACAAGGAAGTGTCCCGTTCTAGTAAATACCTGCACACAACCTGCTCATCAGGTCTGACTGGGAACTAGGAAGAGGAGGAGGAAACTGCGCTCCAGCATAAGGTGTTGGTGATGTCACAGTGGGAGGGGGCTGAAGTTCAGGAGGGGGGGGGGGGGGGGGGGGGGGGGGGGGGGGGTTACCTCAGCTGAAACTTGCAACACCTATCTGAATCCCTGAGAACAGACAAGAGGGAGTATTGTTCGAGGAAGCTCTAGCCCTGTGGGAAAGTCACAGTCAAAGGATTCAATATAAAACCAAAGAGAATTCCAGCAGGATCCGACACAAAACAGCGGTAAGACTTTCAAAGTTGACAGATTTTTCTTTTTAAATCCTATCTCAGTGGCTTTAGAGAGCTCTGATATGTATGCCGTTTATCTCTGTAGTGCTAAGATAAGTTCGGAGTCGCTGGTGGTTTAAATATAGCCTTTGAGTGATTTCTCTCCAAAGAAGTCTTGGAAGTTTAGTCCTCCTCTCTTGGCATGATGTCAGTTTTAGGGTTTTGGGCCTACAAGATATTTTCTGATCTGCTTCAGCAAGCACAGCTGGTGCGGTGGGACAAAGAGAGGAGAGGGAAATAAAACGAGAAGCTGGCTCCCTGCCTGGCTAGGAACGGCTCCCTGGAGCTGGAGATGTTCACCTGGCCAGCCCGACCGGGACTCTGACACTCCTTAGTTACAGATTGTTTCTTTTATTTCAGTCATTTTTCACCTTTCCATACACAAGTCGAAAATTTAGAAAACACACAACCCTGAATAAGCAAAATGAAAGAAAGACAGAACTGATAAAGAACTAAACATTACTTAGATCACTCAAAGTGTAGACCAAGACTGTCACCATAAGCCATTAAGGAATTATGATAGATTAAAGTGAGGTCAGTAATTTCCCATCTAATGATTAATATTTTTTCATGGTCAGTTTTGTTTTCAGAGACAAACCCATCTTATTTATGGTTTCAGTCGCAAGTGGTTTTTATTTCCGTTTTATTTATTGTTTTTGGTCGTTTTATTTTCTCCTAATTCCGGCGCTTTACAAAATGAAAGTTTTATCGGTCTTTGAGAAGGCGAACTTGTGTCATAACAACACATTAATTGGCCTCAAAACAACAATACTATTGTTAATCACAATAACTTCTGGGACAGTTTATGGTGCAGGAAGGAATTTGCCGCCGTGACATTCTGCAACAAGTTTCAGTTGAGTCTATGGACAAAACTCATAAAACAAAAGAAACGGTCACAATCAAACCTTATTGGTTTGACGCAGCTTTTCGTTCTCATTGAAATTGTATGGATGGAAGTTTGCACTGACACCTGACTATCTGCTCCACTGTTGCAAAACAGCCCGAGTTGCTTTAATATTTGCTTTTTCCTCTGGTGTTTGTCTGGGAACTTCTTCCCTCTCATGTGACAGGACTTGCGGCTCTGCAGGGTATATTTGTTTAACATCCTCATGTGCATCAAATGACTTTGAATGTTTACATCCTGCAAGCCCACTTTTCAGTCACTGCTCCCGGCTTGTGTGCTCAGCCATACGTAATGCTGCTCTCTCTCTTTCTTTCTCTCTCCGTCTGTTTCTTCGCAGTTGTTTCAGTGGAAGCAGTTGGAGAATTTGTACTTCCGGGAGAAGAAATTCGCAGTGGAAGTGAACGACCCGCACAGGTCAGCAGACGGGCCGCTTCGCTTGTTCTTTTCTGATCCGCAGTGGCGCGTCCTTCGTGCTCCGTTTCAGATCTCCCATCATTGTGAAGGGCGTCTGCAGCCAGTGGCCCGTTTATAACCCACTCTGGATGGCTTATATGTTTCACTGAGTTTTTTTGTCCTGCTTTTCAAACGTGATTTTATTATTCTCAGGTTGCTTCTGTCAGGTTTTAGTTACAGGTTCTCAGCTACTCAGACGGTTCTTGTAGTAAAATTCATTATTTCCTCTGTTGGCTCTAATTTTAGTCCGAGAACATTTTTGAGCAGCAGGATAAACATTTCTTTCTTCCTGTGCAGAAGAGCAGTGACCAAACGGACTTTCGGACAAGCCGGCCTGGTCATCCACTCCTGGTATGCCAGCCACTCTCTGATCAAAACCATCTGGGCGATGGCCATCAGTCAGCACCAGTTCTACCTGGACATGAAGCAAACCAAAGTGAGTTTCTATGGTTTCTAGCTTGAGCTGTGTCTACTTGTGTTGTTTAGGGTTAAAGTCATGAAGTGAGGTTTGTTGCTATCTGGTTATGGTTAAGATGACGGATAAGCTTTGAGTGTCGTTGTCCATGAGGGAGACGCTGAACGACCTAATAAGGATTTTCCTGGAAGCCATTGTGTGTTGTGTTTGTGCACGATGCAACTGTTTAGTTTTTGGTTTGACAAGCAGTGAGCCTCTACAAGCTGGTTCATTTGAACTGATTCGGTCGATAGCTGAGGTTTATTTTCACCTGATTTCACCTATTCCTACCAGAAGTAATTTGTCTTCTAAGCAGCTAGAAGACAAATTAAAGAAATGTTTTTTTCTTACTTATTGCTCAGAAAAAGGAAAAACAACAACATTCATTTCTCCTTGTATAGCATCTGTATAGTTGTTTCTTATTAGAAGTTAAGAGTAAAGCTGCATTTATATCTGGTTTATAATAAGCTTTGACTGATTATAACAAGCTTTAACTCTGAGGTTTAGTCTAATTTTGCTTAACAACAATAAAACGACATAAAGGAACAGCCGTTCTGTTCCGTCCTGCTTATAACAGAGATTAATTATTTATGTCACAGGTGGAGAACATTGTCGAGAGCAGTCGTAGTCAAACCGGATTATGCTGTCATTTCAAAACAAATTCAGCATGTCGTGTCAAAGATCAGTTGAAGAGCAACCCTCAGGCCACCTGAACGATCCGGTTTCCCTCCTTAAAACGCTCCCGGTCCCAGTTCAGCATGTTTTCTGCTCCGGCTCTTTCCATCCCTCTGTCTCTTCTCCTCCCAGTCCAACATGACCACAACCAGAAGCTCGAGCGACATCGCCGTGCACCTCACCGAGCTCAACGTCCCGCGGATCAGCAAACTCTCCATCGTCGAGAGCAACGACCCGCTCATCATGGCCAGCAACGGCAGCCTCATCTCCACCGGTACGCACAGCTCGTCGGCTTCACAGCAGGTTTACGATTCGATGGCGACGCGTTGTGGTTAACTGAGCATGCGCTTCCTCCAGGTTCTGCGGACTCCGAAGTCAGCGAGGAGCAGAAGAAGGAGAAGATTGCCGAGTTGAAAAAGAAAGAAAAGGACCTTCAAGACACACTGACACAGAAGCTTGAAGAACTAAAAAAGATCTGCATGAGGGAAGCTGTGAGTACCTCTGGGTTTTGGTTTAGATTCAAATCAGGAGGATCCAGACTGACTTCCGGTTTTGATTTGCAGGAGATCATAGGAAAGCTGCCTAAAGAGTATCCCCTGACAACGGGAGAGAAACCCCCTGCGGTGCGTCGGCGCGTCGGGACGACTTTCAAGCTGGACGACCTGAACCTTTATGACAAGGTTTGTTGCTCTGCTGTTTGTTATGAAGCTAGTCGGTTTTGGTTAACTCAGTTATTGTGCCACATTAGCTGCGTTTCCGCTACAAATGTGCGCCAAACTTGTAGCGTAACATATTCTGCCAAAGTCGAAAAAAATAAAAAAACACACAATTTCACCATCGCTGCGTTTCCATTAGTTAAGAAACGCAAATAAAATCACAAGTGAAAATGTTTGTTCGCACGATAAGTCATCAAAAGACACGCCAACTTCTTTTTGTCTTCTTCTTCTTTTTCTTCTTCTTCTTCTTTGTGGTTTGCGTCAGTGGCAGCATCTGGTTGCTGATCATGTGACTCGATTGATGGGAAAATTGCAAAACATTTGCAAAAAGAATTGCAAAATGTATTTATTTTTTAACCACCTCATCCAAGCACCAAAACTTTTTATTGAAAATTGAGTTGTTTTTTTTTTTAATTTGCCATGTTTCTTTTAAGCAAATGTATTTTTAAAATGTCAAAGTGTGCACTACTATGGCTGACGCAGTGCGTGTTTGTTATGGCGACGTGGTGTTGAAACTGGGATTAAGAGGATGTTTTGTGTCTTAAACGAACATAATCCTTTGAGTAAAGCACCTCAAGTTCAGGTTTGAACTGGTCTCTACTTCCAGATCAGCACATAACATGAAACCAAATCGAAGCGTGAATATTTTAGGCTGACACAATATAACTCTCGGAGAAGATTTCCATGTTTGCTTTGGAATCTCCCCTCTTACTGAGTGGACATTGTGTTTTTCCTGCAGGACCCTCATCTCAGAAACCTGGAGAGCAAGCGCGCCCTGCAGCAGAAGATCGTAGAAGCGGCCGAGAGGCTCCTCAAAGAGGACGGCCTGGACAAAACGGTGAAGAGGAAAAGAAGAAACAACCACCTGGACTCCAAGAGGAAGCTGGAGGACATCGAGAGAGAGATTAATAACTACAAGACAGGAGCCACGTCTGCTCCGAGAGTCTCGTTAATCTCAGCAGGTAGATGAGCTGGCTGTTCGCTGAAGCAGGTTCAACATGGCCTGTTTTTATCACTTAGTGAAAATTCTTCTGTTGGTTTTTTTTCTCAGATGACGCTCAATGTTCAGAGCTCAGCTCTCTTTCTGACAGCCTCACTCTGGATGATGGTGAGTATGACGCAGCTACGGGCATTTATCGCACCGTTTATCATTTATCACGTTAACTTTGCTTTATCGTTGTCATGATAAATTCTAAATAATTTTTCGTGAAAAAATCCCAGCTGTCGTTATTGTCTGTTTGTATTATTATTATTGTTGTTATTTTTTTCCTCTCTGCAGCGAGAGTATCAGTAAATCTGAAATTATAAATGAATGTGCTTAGCGCGTGCAGTTTAGCGATACGTGTCGCACTTCTTTATGTTACTGATGTCCTGAAGAATTGTATTATAATTGGGAATGCTTTTTGTTGGGAGCGACTGTGGCTCTGTGGGAAGAGTAGTTGTCTTATGATCGGGAGGTTGTAGGCTCAATTCCAGCTTCCTCCTGCCCCATGTCGATGTGCCCTTGGGCAAGGCACTTAACCCCAAATTGCCTACCGATCTGCGTATCGGTGTATGAATGTGTGAGCGTTTGTGAGAGCGAATGGGTGAATGACACTAGTGTAAAGCGCTTTGAGTGGTCAGAAATGATCGGATAAAGCGCTATATAAGTTCAGTCCATTAACAAACAAAAAAGGGACTCAAAGACCGAGTGACGAGCAGAGCAGGAGTTTAAATCAGCTGCTCAACCACCATGAGAGGTTATTGATTATAAAGAAATAAATATCAAGCCTGGAAACCTGATATTATAACGGAGTGAATGTTATTTTTTTAACGTAAACTGCTCGGCTTGCTGGGCGCAGGCGGTTGCCACGGCAACGGGTGCGCTTAAACGACAGAGAGAGAGAGTGTGTGTAAAAAGGTAGGAGTGTTTTGAGTTGACCACCTGCTCAGGTAACTTTACATTTCTTTACCTTCCTGTAGTTTCTGAACGTTCAATAAACGGCAAACTTGGACTAATGACGTCGTTCGTTTGTGAGTTTACGTCACAACAAACATCAAACAGGACAAATTTATTTCATTAAGTTTTAACAAACAAATGGTTTCTACCGCGATAATTATGTGAACTTAAATGAATTATATCCCAACTTCAGAAGATTTGCCTTCACCTTCACAGAGCTCTGTGGTTCCTCCCATCAGTCTGTAGTCTCTCATATTGAGGTCAAAGTTCAGATCCACCATAACTGACTGAGACCTGCTGTCAGGTTTGCAACCAGCTTCTGACTGAGAAACCAGTAAGCTCCTCCCAGTGTCAGACTCTCACCGAGGAAGAAACTGTGTTGGGTTTTCTATCGCTTTATTGTTTCTGCTATAACTGATGTATGTTTGCATATAAAATAAGTCAATAGAGTTTAATTTACAGTTTTTATGTCTTCGTGTCAGGAGGCAGATCTCAGCAGGCTGTGAGAGGAAAAGTTTGGGCTCCCCTGATCTAAATCAACTAAATTTACTGTTTTCCTTTCAAAGCATTTTAAAGATGCCATCTCTGTTGAGGAATAAATTATGACACCCTCAAATTTATTCCACTTAAAGTGGCAACAATTACCCACAGCGCTTTGAAGAAAGTGTTTCCTGTTTAACCTCCAACGTTTAGCTTATTCCGACTGTCGGTTATTAACATTATAGTACATTATGACTGATATGAAACCAACACCTCAGGTCAGCTCTCACTTTCAGTCACACATCATGCTGGTTTTATTCCCGATATTAATCTGTGACTCACTGTGTGATGTCTAAAGTTAGACTCAATAATTTATTAAAGTTCAGAGGAAGCAGACAGCAGCAGTCCCACAGCATGACTCCTCCAGGAAATATCTGCCTCATATTTGTTCAAGCTGTGTTAAAATGGCTGTTACAGCTAGCCAGCTAAATATAAACTAAACATTTAGCTAACAAACTAAATTCAAAGTAAATATTTAGTTATCGATCTAAATATTTAGCATAGAGCTAAATATTTAGTTATTGAGCTAAGTTATTTGGGAGCTAAATGTTTAACAGCAGGCTAAATATTCAGTTAGTCAGCTACTTAGTTGGAACCTAAATATTTAGATAATAAGCCAAATATTTAGTGAGTAAGCTAACTATTTAGTTCACTAGCTAAATATTTAGATCTGAAACTTCATAGTTATCTAGCAAATGAGTTAGCGCAAGTAATTATTTAGTTTGTCGGCTGCATATTTAGTTTGAAGATATGTAATTAGTAAGTAAATATTTAGTTAATGAGGTAACTATTTAGTTTGAAGCTAGATGTAAACACAATGAAGCAATAATTAATGGCACTTTGGGCGCTCCGTACGTTCAGATTTCCTGTGTTTTGGTTGAGGTTTCTGGTTTTATTGCTCTGCTGTGCTGTTTTTCTGTCGGAGTGGAACAGCGGGGGGTGAAACCTGCGAGCTGACGCGTGGCGGGGGATGGGCCGGCTTCCTGCTCAGCGCCAGCAGCCAGTAAATCAGCTCTCTTCCTGAACGCAGCGCACTGTAAAACTGAAACCTCCGACAGAAGCAGGCGTACATGCTGGCAGGGACTGACGGGGAAACGGCGCTCTGACACCCAGGATCGTCTGAAGAGCAGCACAACCAGCTTTCTGAAGGAGCCCCCCGGACCGTGACCTCTGACCCTGAGCCAGAAGCAGAATGAGCCAGTGGAAGCAGGTCCAGCAGCTGGAGATGAGGCTCCTGGAGCAGGTGGACTACCTGTACGATGACAACTTCCCCATGGACATCCGACAGGGCCTGGCCGGCTGGATCGAGTCCCAGGACTGGTGAGTCCGACTCGGGTCGGTTCTGCTGCATCGACTGCAACCCTGGACCTGAACATGGCAGCGTGTCTGCTTAAAATGTAAAGAAACGGATCAAGTTAAATGGATAAAAATTTCACAAGTTTGAGAATAATTCAACTTTTTACAGTAAATGTAAAATTATCTGGAGAGGATTCGTTTTGAAGCACCAATTTGTTCTTTTATTTTGAGAATATTTAATTATCTTCCTCAGAGATGAAATTCTTGTAACCTCACGTGATCCCTGCTTCATGTAATCATGTCATTAACTGGAATTAAGCCCAGTTTAAATTCCTGCCGGTCGTCCAGAAACAGAGAAACATTTCAGTTAAACTTTTCCTTCTATTTTGTCTCGTTTGATTTGACCAAGAGGAAAACTTGTGGTCAGGTTTAATAAACGGAGCAGCTTCTGCACAACATAAAAACATTCATGATCCTCCTTAGTAAAAATACACTTCCGATTCAAACTATTTACAGTTTTACTTCCCAACACAGCGAAACTCCAACAGGAAATTCATTAAATAATATTTTCTATTCAGAATATTCTCACAGATTTTCCTCACTGAGCAGCAAAGTCTGACAAAAACAACGTGGTCTTTAGTGAAACCTTCGCTCTTCGCTACCAGGAGACTTTAACAAAACAGTTTCTTCCAGTTTCTCTGTTCAATATTAAAGATGAAGACGATAAAAACAGAGATCCCTGTTTTAAATATGAAACTTTTTCCCCAAACTGATTCATTTACAGTTTGTTTTAATGGGATCAGAAAATGATCAGATGTTGAACCAAAACAAGGGAAAATCATGTAAAGTCTGAAGAAAAACTTGATAAATAATAATCTGTGTTTTTTAAAAAGAAAGAACCAAAATGAGATAAGAAACAAAACAAACCGATTGGTTCCTGCAGCTGTGATTTGATCTAAACTAAATATTACAAATAACTTTTACTTAATCTGAAACTAAATCAAACTTTCCCTTTGATATTTTTAAGAGCTTTGGTTTCAGGTTTTGTGATCATTTAATGTAGTTTTTCTAAAAGTAACCACAGTGTGATGAAACATCAGAGTTTGTTTCGGTTTTTCATGAATATTTTTACTGTCAAATAAAATATGATCATCATTGATAAGTTAAAAATGATCATATTTTATAGATCATATATTGACTTTTTCTCTCCTCTGTTGGTTTGGAAATCTTAGTATTAGGTAAAAATGCCCTCAGCAGGATAATACAAACTAGTAATAAGATCTGAAGTTGAACAAAGCTCACTAACTAAACTGGTCAGTAAACGGATCATCAGGGAAACTGAAGCCAAACTTGCTGTCAGATCTCAGACTTTACATGCTGAGTTCAGGTTCTGCCTTCAAGACCCGGATCAGACCTCACTGTATGAAAAGAAACAGAAACAGATACAGTAACAGATACAGTAACAGATACAGTATCAGATACAGTAACAGATACAGATACAGACACAGTAACAGATACAGTAACAGATACAGTAACAGATAGAGATACAGTATCAGATACAGTAACAGATACAGTATCAGATACAGTATCAGATACAGATACAGTAACAGATACAGTAACAGATACAGTAACAGATACAGTATCAGATACAGTAACAGATACAGTATCAGATACAGTATCAGATACAGATACAGTAACAGATACAGTATCAGATACAGTATCAGATACAGATACAGTAACAGATACAGTAACAGATACAGTA
>CAEGAE010076854.1:0-19565 GCA_903067095.1 Girardinus metallicus
GATTTATAAACTAACAACAGTATTTTAAAGTCTATCCTCTGAGCTACAGGGAGCCAGTGGAGGGACTTTAAAACTGGTGTTATGTGCTCTATCTTCCTGGTTTTAGTGAGAACGCGAGCAGCAGCGTTCTGGATCAGCTGTAACCTGTCAAACAAACAGCATCATGAAAGAGAAAGTTGTACATCAGTCTGAAACAGGGTGAGGTCAAACAACACCTCAAACTTGTCATGTTGGCCAAAATCTTCAAGTTGAAAGTGCTTGTAAAGTAAGAAACATTAATCAACATATTGATGTGTAACAACGGCAATTGGCAATTGTTGATTGTTGTATTCTATAACTTTGTATTTTTGTGTGTGTGTTTTTATGATGTAAAGCTCTGAACTGAAATGTGGCTGAAATGGGCTAAATAAATCAACTTTTATTGATCGATTGGCTGTGAGCCATAAAACCTGCTTTAATTTTTGTGTATTGATAAAAATGCTAAACTGAAAGTGTTAAACTAATTTTATTACTAAGAGTAAACTACACATTAAATATTTTAAAGAACGCATTCATGAGGCACACTGAGAACAGAACAAATTTCTGACTATTTTCTGATTAATACACTTTATTTTTTGATCTGGAATGGATTAGATTTTTCCATCTTTTGGGAAAAACCAATTAGACATGGGTTATTATTTATTTAAAAATAATTACTGTGTTTAATAGAGTTTAAGTCACTGCATGATTGTGGTCCCGTTTGATATTAAACCTAAACGCCAGGAAAAACAAAAAACAAAACCTGATTAATAAATACATTTTCGAGTCATACAAAGGAATCATGTGAAATATCAATTCCTTACCAGAAAACAAACAACTCAATGATTTTGAATAGAACAAGAAGAGAAACATAACAAGAAATCAATATATTGGAATTGGCTGCACTATGGACAAAACATTCAGAATGATTACCTTTCTATTAGCAAGTACAACTGTGCATGTGTGTGTGTGCGCGCGTGTGTGTGTGTGTGCCCTGAAATGCGAGGTTATGAGGTTGTGAGAAAGAGAAGAGGGGGGAGGATTTATGCGTGTAAAACGGGGGTCATTATTCTTTTAGGAAGGTCTAAAAACATTCCTGGTTCTGCATCGGAGCTTCTAGAAAATGTCTTCGATGAAGAGAAAATGTAGCTTTTAAGAGATAATCAGATCAGAAGACTTATCCACAATGGAGATATACGAGCTGAATTAGTTCCACAAAGTTAGAACCGGCTGATGTTCCTAACGGATCATTGGCTTTGATGCCGTAAATGTCCTAATTAAATACCTGGAGTTTGGTTAAAGGTGGGAGATTCAGTTTGAGCGACTCCAAGAGAGTCTTTAATTTGATATGTCCTCATCTCATAGACTTGTGGGTTGTTGTTTTTTTTTTGTTTGTTTGTTTTTAAAGGTTGAGAAAACTTCACTGTGAATATGAATCAAGAATCTGTAGCTGGATGGTTGGAATTAACTCACTTTTACAATTAGGTTTAGCGTTTTCAACAAGAGAAAAAAAAATGGTGTTAATTTGCTGCATGTGATCAAATTAAGTTTATCCAAGTAAATATATTAAGTTTATGAAGTTGTTAAACAAACGTAAATAAGGTAAACTATATTCCATTAAACTTCATTCTCCTTTTTCAGGGAGAAGTCATGGCTAAAATTAACCACGGAAAATTAACCGTGGAAAACACATTTCACCCGTTGGTCAAAATGGAAGTCAAAATAGTTGTTGCCTTCATCACCACATGTGGGCATCATTTTACGTATTCCTCTGAGACTGACTCGCTAACATTTTCTTGTTTATCCAGGACGTAGTTGTGGGGATTGATCGATTGATCCTCTTTTATTGTGCAACTCTAGTTTAATTACCCCTCCCATCAGCGCTGAGCACACATACGCCTAAATCGTGATAAAACGTGAATCTCCCTCTTCTCAGTATTAACATATTGCACTTCCTGAGAGCCTACACCAGAATATCAAGTTCATAATGTTTAGGTTTTTCTCAAGAAACTGCCATCAGCTTTGCCAAATTGTCGGGTTCTTTTGTTTTCGTTCAGTCAATTTTCAGCTTATCCAAATAGCTCACAAGCTTTGTCAGCACTTTGGTTCATTCACAACACGCATGATGTTGTACCATTGAGCACCGGCTTTATGGTGCGCGATAACAAAAACACAGGAACTGTACTTAATTTAATAAAAGCCAATGGTACGTAGGGGCACACAAGAGGGGCTTTGGCGAACTTTATGGGGCACAACGCCTCTGAGCCGAGCAGGAAGTTGGAGATGGACCATAAGCTCACCTTCCTCTCCAAGACTTCCTGTGCTGGTGGAGCGGATCAACGCCCTGCCCGCGTGGATTTGTTCCCCGCAGTATGCAGCCTTTTGTTTCCCCAAGCAGAGACGGAGCGTTAGCCTTGCATCGCAAAGCGCCTCAAATGGAGGAAAACTTACAACAGGACGGACCTTCACGTGGTTTCTGAAAACAGTCTACAGGTCGGGATCTCAGATCTTAGACCCCCTGCCACTTCCTCTCACCCTGAAAGTAATTTGCTACAGCAACTCAACAGTTCCCTCTCTCTTTCTCTCTGTCCTCCCTCTCCCTATCTCGATCTCTTTCACTCCTCCTCTCTCTCGTCCTCCCTCTCCAACGAGAGCTGTGAACTACTTCAAACTTCATACGCAGGAACGATAAGCGATAAGGAAGCTCGTCTGTTTACTTGACTAATTAATGAGCTTGCCAGGGTGAGGACATTTGGTCAGACGGCCCGTCTCCAGCAGCAATCAGTCATTACCTCAGAAATGGAGAAAAGAACCAGACACAGAGCTGCCGCCCTCCTTAGTCTAACATTTATCCTATGACCTTTTAATTATGCCAAATTACAGAGACAAATACACACATTAATCTTCCTCAGAGCCGCCCTCTGATATCAAATAAGGCATTCCAAGTCCAGGAATACGCTAAGTTACCCGCTCCAACTCCTGCGATTGCGTTTCATCCCAGGCTCTGTCCGACGAGTGAGGCTGTCGTTATTTATCTGCTAATGGCAAAACAAAGGCCGTTTGCCAGAGGCCTGGCCCTTATTAGAGAGATTTACAGTGTGCAGGAAGCACTCTCTGAGGGAGGAACTTCGATATAACCACCTTCAGCTGGTCGTCAGGTAACACCCACATGGTTTGACCAGTACAGGGTTAAGGCCCAGGTGCCCCAACACACAACCTTAAAACGTACAGGAAAATGCAGCTTCTTTTTCCAACACTCTTACTGTACTGAAATATTACTGAAACAAAAAAAAAATCTATTTTACCTACGTGCAATATTTTACTTTAAAGAACTCTTTTATGGGATTTTAAAGATATTCTCCACATACAGTGTACACCCTGGTATAGGTAGGGATTAGGGACTGCAGCTGCCCATGACTAGCTAAAATACATGAATACTTCAGACCCCTTCCTTAAACACTCATGACTGCCTGTTTCAATAGTTCAGACACATAAAATACCTTAATATGTACTAGTACGAATTGTGGAAACCATTTTAGCATTAGCGCAGAAGCTAACATTTACGGTCTTGCTTGTCTTTGCTCTTTTGGGTTTAGGCAAGGAAAATAAATAGCATGCTAAGTAGCGTTGCGCCTATCTATTTAAGCTCCCCAAGCAGAATTTTCTTTCAAAATATCTTAGATACGCGCTATGAAAAAATTCCTACTTGGAGTTACATTCTACAAAAAATTCCACTACTAGGTGAGTCTGTGAATACTAAACCGCAAATAGGTGGGGGTCCACATTTTTGTGGAGATTACATTCACTTCATGACTTTATAACTTTCATGCCAGTGTGCACTGATTCTTTGAAGCAGACCACAGCTCAAACAAGCGTGGAGACAGAGTTGAGTGAGGAAGCTTATTCACACACGATTATGCCTACGTCACACTCCGCAAGCATTTGAGTCAAATTATGTCGTGGTCCTGCTACATCCCAGGTACCGTCCAGGTAGGTGCTACTACTGTGGTTACTGTGTCCGAACTAGGATCTTTCCTGAACCTTCATGCAATTTGCAGAACTTTTTGATCTGTACGACAGGCTTTGCATTTCACTTGTCAATGTCACGTATTATCAGCCCTCTGACACACTTGCTCCTCATCAGCCACGGGGTTAATAGCAATGCGGAAGCTTTATTTTTGGCCATCTCAGAGGTATGCGATACATTCAAAATGCTACCTAAAAAGATTGTAGCTACTTTCAGTCTCCCAGCAAGCAGCACAACCAAGTCTGGGTGCAATTTGGAGGTGTGCTCACATGGTGCAATCTATAGTGGATTGGAAAATTTGTACTGAATGTGCACTAAACACGTTAGCATGATGTATTGAAACATAAAAGACAAATGAATAGACTGATCTTTTAGATCTCCCATAACTACTACGTTTTGTTAATATCAGCATAACAATAATTTTGTTTAGCGAATGCTAGCAGACAATCAGTATAAACTGTATATTTTTTATGTAGGTTAAAGTACTTTGGGGCTCATCTACCTACTCGTCTCATCTTTTTGAATGAAAATATAGAATACTAGTATAATCATCTATACTCTATATCACACAAAGTCTATTTTTCTTTCTTACTGAAAGCCTTCTCCTCCAAATAAGGTTCCTGCAGTGGTGATATTTGTTGGGTGTCATACCATCATAATAGCCACAGCGACTGCGCAAGTGTCAAAGTTAAAGGCCTGCATGTCATATCTTGCGTTTCCAAACAGGAGGCCTGCAGGCTCTTATCGGGACTCAGGGTGTCAGAGTGGGTGAGAAGAGACCAGCGGCGTCTCTGTCCCGTGTCTCTGTCACAAGCTCTGGGCTCAGAATCTGCTCCGACTGCAGCCAAGAGCGTCAATTATCACTCACAACATGTGTTACTGTCGTCCCACGCAGAGATAGAGTTGCATATTTATGGATACGCATTTCAATTTTCATGCACAAACACAAGATAGAAGCTTTTCTGATAAAACGTATAAATTCAAAACAAAGTAAGTGCTGGTTTTGTTGCATTTACTGGCTGAAGTTAGCTGATTTTTAACGTGCGATCAAACTCTTTGCCAAACAAAACCAACTTTGGACTGAAGAAGCACCGAAGTCAAGGTGCAAATAGTGAGGGGATCAATTTGTTTGCCATTGCTGCTCCCAGGATGTGAAACAAGCTTCCCCCCGATTTACACTCTATTTTAATGCTGCATGTAATAAAAAATAAGTTCTTCAAACTCTGTGATGATCTGGCATGCATTTTATTTACTATTTATGTCTCTGCCATGTTTTTTTGACATATTATATATAAAAAAAAAATTAAAGGCTTTTTGTTCTGTTCTATTATTTTTGCTTGTGTGTGTTTTAGTTATTTTTGTCTTCATTTTGGTCTAAAACACTTCGGTCATCTTTTGGATGTTGTAAATCACTCCATACATAATTTTGATTGACTGATTTTACGTTTACGTTTTTGACCTCCTCAGAGCTGATTAACGCAAAATTGGCCAATTTGGATCATTGGGTTAGTTCTGAAAACTGTTCCTGCCAACTTCAAATTAAAACCTGGTATGTTTCAAAAAAGTTATTTAAAAGTTGCAGGAAAGTACTTGGTACTTCCAGGGATCGCCTTATAAGATGTCAGGAAGTACCTGGAAGGCTGCAAGAGCACTTCAGTTTAGTGTTTTAAGTCATTTCCATAAAATGTACGTAAATCTCATCCCTGTCAAGGAATGTATCAGACTGAGCAATTTCACTAATGTCAGACCAACTTTACGGGTACAAAACCCGTTTTCAGCAAACTTCAAACCTCTAAACAGGTCAGTGTCCCTTATACAGGGCTGTCATGTTATCTTTAGCCATTGTTTTATCTTTTCCTTAAAAAGTTACACATAAAAGTGTTCTTGAGCAAATCAAATGTTGCTTGAATGTCTGTGAGGATGCATGTGACGAGTCTTTAAATCAAAGGCAGGCATTACGACCGGTTGTTTTGGAGGGAAACCCAAAAGTCTGAGGACGTTTGGAGAGGAAAAGCGAAAGGGTACAGTGTGTGTTTGAATGCCCACAGGCGTGTAGACACAAGCTCTGTGTATTTACATGGCAAAAGTTCACATGTAGCCTTTGAAGCAGGGAGTATCAGTGTCTTAAGAAAACACGGCGAGGAAAGGGCAAACGGGCCGCGTCGGCGAGCGAGAGGAAGAAGGAAGAGGAAAAACAAAGCGAGGGCGGGAAGACGAAATCATTAATAATGTCTTTATCACAGAGGTCCCTGTTTGCCTTCATCCTCTCCTCATCCTCCCTTCATCCATCCCCTGCCTCTCTCCATCTCGCTGTCAGCATTTCTTTCACTGCTTGTCTCATAGCAGCAGAAAGATGGGGCCTGGCAGCTCCAGTTTCCATAAATTTGATAACGAGTCACCGGGCGCCTCCACCTCTGTCCACTTCACAAGCAAAAAAATATATATATATTCTCTACATAACAGACGTCATATCGATTTACGTCTGTGTAGTTTTTATTTTCAGTTGAAACCAACCAAGAGGATCCAGTCTGGTTTTCTGTTTAGTTAAGTTTTTTGTTTTTTATTTTGTCACCAACTGGGTTGCAAGAGGAAATATGAGTTGAGTTTATGGCTTTAGCCTACGTAACTCTTCACTCAAACTGAAACTTTAGTTTCCCTCCTATTCATTTTCACATTTGAAGATCAAAATTTTGCCTCAACTTTTCACTTTTCAGCGTTGGGCCCGGGTTATGAGCTTTATAAAACAACCAATCAGCCGAAAAGCTCTCGCCGTATCAACATTTTGTTGAATTCTCTGTGCGCAGATTTCTGTTTTGGAATCTGGCTTTTTCACCCGATGTTATCTCCCTATTTGGACACGGCTCCTCTCACCCCTGATCCCGCAATCTTGACGTCATTTCAAAAGATCGTCCGTAGGAACGTTGACGCAAAGCATGAGAGACTGCCGATCACGATAGCGTAGGACCGCATGTTGCCCCCCGAGTCGGCTAACAGACACAAACGTCTGTACGCCAACAGGTGCTGCCCATGTGTGCCTGGGTTTTACTAACTTTAGGATGTCTTGCAATGTGTTTTTTTTTTTTTTTTTTTAATAGAAAGCGAGAGGAAGACGGAGGACGATGGAAGAAGACGGAGAAAGACGGCATCCTGGGAGGTTTTCGGTAGACGGCCCTCTTGGAGACAGAGACATTTGGAGGTCACACTCGGCGCTGGTATCTCCTGATAAAATAATCTGGTTGTTCTCAGCAACACCAGGAGGAGACAAGCCTTCTGTGTCGTTGTTGCTCATGACTGCATGTGTGTGAATTACATCCACAGAGAGACAATTATAGGACAAAAACAACACTATTGGAATCTATGCGATGCTTTAAATCACATCATCTTCCTTTTTTTTTTTTTTTTTTTTGTCACATTGTAACCAGTACCTTCGATGTGTTTTTTAGGGGGATTTTAAATGAAAGATCCAAATAAAGTTGTAGAGTTGAAGAAAAAATTATATATATATTTTTTTTTATAAATTTGCATTTGCAAAGTGTGAAGTGCAGCCAATGCGTGTGAGCAGGATGAATAACCACCTTTCTTTATGCAGCAATTCAGATAATTCAGATCTTCATATATGTCCCAATGGGAAATTAATTTTACAACAGGTCACAACAAAAATAACAATACACCAACAATTAATATTTAGCTTGAATCAGCAGCGCTAAATCCTCCTGCTTCAATCAAAGGAGGTTAAATATATATATAACTTCAAAAAAGGACTAAAAAGGTGAGCAATAAATAAACCAACAAATGCATAATACTTAAAAAAAAAAACTTAAATCTCCATATAAGAGACAACAACTGTGATGGTGTAATAGTGAGATTTTAGATACTAAAAAAAAAAAAAGGAGGAGTAAATTCTTGCCAAAAAACTCAGAAATTTCGAGATTAAGCTCAGAAATTTTTTAGAAGTAGCTTGGGGATTTTTGCGTTTCAAAAGTCAAAGCTTTGCTAGAAACAAATTCAGGAATTTTGAGTTTAATCTCAGAATTTTATTTTAGAAAAAACTTGGAAATTTCTCAGCTTCAGAAGTCGAAAATCTGCTAGAAAAAAAACTAAGGAATTTTGAGATTAAGCTAAAAAAAAAAAAAACTTGGAAATTTCTGCGTTTCTAAAATCAAACATTTTTGACTTTTGAAGCTCACAAATGTCCCAGTTTTTTCTAGAAAATTTCAGAGTTTGTTTTTTTTTAGGCGGACATGTGTTCCTCCTTTCTTATTCTACCTACAATAACCCCAGTACGCTTCCGTCAGCTGTCCTCCCCCTGAGTAAACTGAGGAGACTTTGCGGTTCGGACCAGCTTTGCACCTCTAGATCTAAAAGCTCAGTCTGAATGGAGCATATCTGAACACATTTCCACAGATTCTTAAAGGCTTGTAGGTCTGTGTTCTCTAAAATGTTTGCCCTGGATGAACGTTTAGGGTTGATGTTCCACTGGAAGTCCTTCCAGCCAGCAGCAACTTTTCTGACCTCCATTCATCTTCTCTGATCCATGGTAAAGAGAAATTTGGCCACAGAAAAATATAAATAAATCACTTCCCCTGACTCCAATGTCTCTCTGACTGGCTTTTTCTAACAAACACGGATTTAAAGTGGATCAGCAAAAGCAAAGGAGGTGGATTAGCAGAGTTTCCAGGACATGCTAGTGTGGAATATCATCCATGCTTCCCTGAAGCTGAGCTGTTAGCATCTCATTCCAGTCTTGAGACTGCCGTACAGCCACAGTGTTCGGTCAGAGGACTTTTCAGGTGCGCTGGAAGACTGACTGTCACTGGAGATCCTTCCAGTCCACAGCATTACCATCCGCAACGACTCTTTGAAGATGGTTGAATATGAGCTACAACGACGTTTAATTTCCCTTTGGGATATATAAAATATTTTTCCAACTGAACTAAAAGCGCAGTGTTTCATTATAGCGATGATATACAAAATCTTTACGCTATGAACCAAGTAGTTCCACTAATTTGTGTCCCGCGTCTGGCCGACACTTTTACTGGCAATAAAGAAAAACGATTAGTTCCTCTGCTTTCTTCTGCATTTATGAATGAATATTCCTTTGAGTCATACTCAGAGAGTCTCTCATCTGTATGCCTTCGCTAGCAAATGACATACAGTCCAAATGCTGACTACATGGAGGGAAAACAGCGCATAAAAACGGTTTATGGCCAACCTAACCAGCATGTTGGTCAGCGTTCAAACTGTGTATCTCAGTCTTCGCTGCCCTTTTTTCAGCTGCAGACCTGCGGCCAGGAAAATAGTCATAAGCTAAAGACGCATCCAACCGTTTTAGAGTGCAGAACTTTTAATGACGGGTCAAGCTATTTAATATGCTACTTCTACTTTTTACTGTTTTCAGTAAAACACTTTAGGATGAAGGCTGTTCAAAGTGGGGCCCGCGAGCCTTTCGCATCCCCTGTAGTAACGTTTTGCGGCCACAATTCAAGAATAAATTAGAAATTCCAACTATTAAGTCAAAATCTACTCACGAAAATGTTAGATGTGACACAAAATGATCACCTTCTCCAAGCTTTCCGCTTTCCTTCCATCTTCATGGTAAATAAGAGAACCACATCTGCTGACTGACTTTAAACCTTTAGGTCCTAAATGTAGCGCCGACAATCCAGCCAAATTTGCAGTCCCGTAATTCCGCCACACTTTGCGCTCTCTGAAAAATTCCAACGGTTTCTGAAAGGGGAGAGACGTTGCGCTTTCCAGTCAATATCGGGTTATTTCGGTAATTTCACCCCTGGCGTAGCAGGGAGTGAAATTAATCTGAGGGTCACTCTGTTAATAGACGGTAAATTGCAAAAATAACTCGCTAGATACTGAAAGTGCCAGTTGATATGGATAAATGGGCAAATATGTTTACTCACAGGACATTTAAAGAACTGCGCACAATTAAAACAAGCAAAAATATCCAGGCGGTGATTCGAAACTTGGGTCATAAAGGGTTTTAAAGTACGTACACCCAAATCTGCCTTTAATTGCTCTATTAAAACCTAACTAAATACAGAAAGTGTTTTCAAATGAAGACTGACATATATTCTATTCTATGTTGTTTTTTTTTTTTTTTTGGCTTAGAATAGACAAAATATTTTTTTTTCAGTTTTCCTCAGTGAAGCCCAGAAGTTTGTCATTTAGTGAGGCAAACATGCAAAAACCATTTGATGCTTCAGATCTGCGATCCAGTTCCTACAAGAAAAAAATCATGTGCGTAATTAAAATAGTTCATGCTGAGATTATTGTTGCGTAGGTTAAAAAGAAAATCAAAAAAGAAAAAAATTATATATATATGTCTATTTTTGTACTTTCGCCCAGGTGAAAAAACGTTTGGATGCGGCTGCTTTAGAATAAAGTGAGAACTGTTCATATCCGTTACAAATGTCCATGTTATCTAAAGTTACATGCTGTTCCATCCTTTACCAAAATTCATTTGCTACGTTGTTTTTTGCTTTGTTTTTTTTAAGTGCTCTTATGTCTTCCTTCCGTTTTTTTTTTTTTTTCTTTTACACATGTCAAAAAGAAAAATTTTTGGTTTCCAACGACAAGAACCTTTACAGACTGTGGGAGGTATGTCCGGTACTACTTCTCGCGTTGGAGCGATTGTACGACTGGTTTCGTCGTCAGCGCTCCGCTGCGCCAACAGATTATGTCACAGTCTGATGTCAGCCAACTTATCAGCAGCTGGTCAATCACAACCCGGCGCTTGACCATCACCGCTACCGACATAACCAAGCTATCAAGACGCTTTGCTCCAACGAGGCCTGATGCAGCCGGCAGAATGACGAATGATGAATTGCTGAGAAATCCTGCAGCTGTAAATCTACCAACAGGAGGAAAGAAAAAAAAAAGAAAAAAGAAACTGAGGCAAATACTGCCACCGGCACTGAAAAGCGCTGAAACGGCACCTATGGGAGGGAAACGGCTTTACGGCTCAGTTTTGTTGAGGTCAAAGTATCAGTCACTTGAAGCTGCAACAGAGGCGGGTTTTTGAGAAGCAGAGCTGTAGAGAGGAAAAACTGTTGCGGGGGGACAGCTGCTGGTTACACTGAAAAAACAGGAAACAGGTGATCCAACTTTAAGAAAAAACTGAGTTACTTTAAACTAATTAAGTTCATCCGAGTAAACATGTTAAGTGTATGAAGTTGTCATGTTAAACAAAACATGGATAAAGTAAGTTTGATAAACTTAATCTTGATTATATGTAACAAATGAACTTGAATCAAGTGGGAGCTCCATTCTCTTTTTTCAGTGTACAGATCCTCAAGCGATTCAGTTCTCAGCTGGAAAAGTAAATGGATCTTATCCACAAAAACAAACGTATTTTGAATGAAGTTTGGGTATAAATTAACCCAATATTTGTAAAATTCCTGAAAATGTTTAAAGTTCTATCAAGAGGAAGGCAGTCACCCTACAGGAATAGGAGTGAAACTACATGTTTACGCAAACAAATTAACAATTACAACACACTTACTTAGTAAAATATACCAGAAACACTGAGCTCTGGACGAAAAAGGAAGAGTAGGATTTCGAATGTTTCTTTAATTTCACAAACTTTTTTTTTTGTTGTTGTTGTAAATAATCAAATTGCCTTTAGGTTTATAAGTGACTTTACAGTTTAATCTGTGACGTCGTCGGGTAGAAACACTATATTTCCATATTACACCTGCCATAATTCACCAATAATAAAAAAAAAGAATATTTGAATCAATCGCCACAGACCAAAATACCATTTAAAACGGCACAAATGAAAAAAGAAACAGATCAGAAAAGAACAATGCAACATAAATGTAACTGAGAATATGCATATAGTAAAGAGTTACGGTGAGGGGAAAAATGTTTTTTTCTATCATATAACTTAGTGAGCACGAGGAACAGAGGTTCTCCGAGGCAAAACGAGCCCACATCACCAGCCCTCCACCTCCGTGCTTCTGTTGCTTGTGCTCACCTGCTGGGTTTCGGTTTCTAAAACTCGCTGTGTTGCGTTCCAGCCCAACGCCTGCACTCCGGTCCAGTCTGTCGAAAAGGCATTTTTCCAAAGGTCACAATGTATTCAGATGCAAAGTCATGTTGAAATATTTGGCTTAAAAACAAACTTTCAGCCAAGCAAACAAGCTGCCCTTGTTGACTGTTTTCTAATTGTGCTGTCATTAATATAATTTCTCAAACCTTCCATATTCACACCTCTATTTTTAATAGCTTTTTCAACTTTTAATGGGATAATTAAACTAATGTGTACTTTTAGAGAGCACTCCCATTTATTATTATTTTTTGTCTTTCAAATATACACAATGTTTTTTTTTTTATTAATTAGGGGGGAAATCCTTACAGAATAAAACTGCTTAATGACATCCTGAATATTTCTGGATATATTTATTTCTGTTCCAACAAATGGTGCCAACACATACAGACATATGCAATAAATTAGGAGAATATTGAAATGTTTATTCGTGTCTAACTCAATTCCCTAGGAGAAACACGTGACATAAACAGATGGATGTTTTCAGACTTTTATCATTTTCCACTTTAAGCCAACGAAAACACAACATTTTGGATTAGAATATTACATCAGGCCTATTAACAAGCAGCTTTAACGCAGTAAAACTTAGCAAGAAGTTGCTTAATACTTGCCTAGAGGCTGCTGGTTTTAAAAGCTACTTGTATTTTAATCCATTTAAAATGATTGTATATTAAAAGGTGGTTTCTGTGTAACTGTTTGGCCTGCTACAAACAGACATCCGTCACCATGTCCAGTTTAAAATATATATATATATATATATATATATATATAGTTGTCAAACGGCCAAGCTATTCGTCTCCCTTCACTGACACGGAGGAATGTATCCGCTTGTGCACAAAGTGATGATGCATGCAGAGGAAAACAGGTTTTTTTTTCCTTCTCTCATTTATTTAACAAAATAAACAAATTTAAAGTCCGCAAATCTACAAAGTCCAAGTCATCACATTAGGGGAACCACATGAAACCAAAAACAATTAAATCACTCCCCTGGCCTCTTAAAATCCATAATATGTTGAGTGTGATGACCATTTCCTTATTGGCTAGAGAAACGCCGAAATGTGCTGACAATCAAAATAGCATTCGGTTTATTTTTTTATTTTTTTTTTTTTTCCCCCTCTCCTCCTTGTGGTTACCCTGTATACATGGACATAAAACGCAAAATGCAGCTCATTATAAAACCCCGTCAAACGGCATCGAGTGTAAGTGTGAGTGCCTTCAGCCCAGTGGGCTTCGGATTTATCTTGATTGTTTCCTTCCACGTCGCTTCAAAAAGTTTTCATGTTTTCTCGAGGGCGAAGCTTTATGCCGACTGCGGTTTTGGGGTTCGGTTATTTTCGCAAGCAAATGCGGAGGAAATATCCCAAACATTTTAACGGCCTCCTCTTCAAAGCAAGTCGACTTTCTGTTGGAGTTTAATGAACAGACAGAACCGAGATTGGCCTTAAATAGGTTGGCTTTTTACTGTGCTTCTCAAAACTAAAACATAAAACCACATTTAGCAGTCATCAAGTCCACGGATAACCACCCTGGTTTATTTAAGTGCAAAATTAGGCTAAAATGGGGGAAATAATTACAAAGTTAGATGTTACTAGGAGAGGCCTAGCTCATCTGTGCACTGCAAAAGTGACATTTCGAAGGTTTTCAAATTCAACTTGATTAAAACTCTGATCAAACTGTTAGTTTGCTAGTTTAGTTTAATTCTATCTAGACATTTGTTGACAACTGAACAGAACATATTGAGTTGCACAACGAATGAGCATATGGCCTTATTTACAACAAAAACAGCCAAAAGATGTTAGCATGTAGCTCAAGGACAGCGCTAATGTCAAAGTTGCTTGAGAAGCTTCTGGAAGAAGTTGGGTTTTTTTGTATCGGTGATCAACATGAGATAAGACTGTCAGGAAAACTGTTTACGAGATGCTGTGCTCACATGGATTTAAAAAGTTTATCACTATTTCAGTAACATTTTAGGCTTAAGTCACACTTTATTGTTTTTTTAAGCGGATGATTGCTGAGGATGTTTTTTTTATGTTACTATTGCATGTTGTAGAATTGAGAATTTTCAAAAATAATACAACACATATGTCATTCCTTCATTCTTGTTCAGCGACATAACACGGACTTATTGTTGACATATTGAAGGTAAATTTTGAAAACTACCTGAAAGTCTTCTAGGTAACATTCTCAAGTAGCTACACACCAAAAGCCAACCGTTTTGATTTGTGAGCACTTGTTTTTATTATCGCTCCATAAAAACATATTCTGCAGTAATGAATAAGATGTTCCTGCTGAATAAAGAAGCAATCTCTATAAACAAATCAGGCTTGCTTTTCTCTACTGAATAACAGCTGCTCTCCTGAGTTCATTTTCAGGATATGTCTAAAGATGTTGAACACCCCCCTTCCCCCCCAATTTGGGTATGTAAAATAAAAAGAACACACAGAAGTGTTTTTGCAAGTATTTTAGTAGCTTTGATATCCAAAACATTTACTTTTATGAAGTGCATAAAAGAACATTCTTTTTACCTATGAGCCAAGGTTTTTTTTATTATTATTTCATTTATTTATTTATTTTTCAAAGGATTTCATAAAACTTTCCAACAGCTGCAGATTATCAGCCTCAAACAGAAACATTTTTATCTTGTTTTCCCACAAATTTCACAGAGTTCTAAGTGGTTGTTAAGTCAGAGCGAAGTGAAAAGTGCAACATTACAGCTGCGTCTGTCAACTTTAGAAAGAGCTCCACCCTGAGGCCAGCCGAAGTGCTGCACGGAGTTTAAGGGGGGGAGAAAAACAAAGGGCGGGAAATGATCCAGATGTGGAGGAGCAGAACAGAAAGGTTGCGAGGGCAGGTAGAGTGACAGCGGCAGTGTGATGTCTCCATTCGCCCACTCTCTGTGTGTGTGTGTGTGTCTTGTGAGGCCCACTTTTTCAACAAACATGACATTGTGAGGACCCACTGCTCCTAATGGGGCCCAAAGCTCCATAACAAGAAATGCATTTTTGTTTTTTTTTAGGTTTAGGACTAAGTGTGAGTTAAGTTTAGGGTTAGGGGCAGGGTTGGGCTACAGAAATGAATTAAAACAAATGAATGGAAGCCAATGCAAAGTCCTTACAAAGACAGAAAGACGTGTGTGTGTGTGTCAGATGTCTTCATCTTGGTCCCGGTAGACTGTAGTTTTTAACAGAGCATGGATCACAATTACTGTTCCTAAGGGGAAGAACGGCAAAAAAAGAGATCTGAAACGTCTCTCGATCTCTTACACACACGCACACACACACATCTGCTTTGTTCCTCAGATCTACCATCTGAATTTTCCATCAGAACTTTTACATCGTAAAGCTCCATCGTCATCGTCGTTGCCTCTCGTTGGTTTCCTTCTTTGTTCTTATGCCTTTCTCTCTCTGTTCCTCCGTCCACAGGTCACACAATATTCTCTTACAGTATTCATTAAACGGAGAAGAATGGTGTTTACGTCGGCTTTTCAGACCGAGGCTCCTAAGCCAACTCATTATTGGTTTTCAGTAGATTCTTTCAGGGGGTAAATGAGTGCTAGTTAGGACTCCATCTAAGGAGAAGGAAATAAAAGAGCAAAGAAAGGCTGAGTTCTCATCTTCAACAATGAAAACCGACTGCAGACGTGGTTTAGAGAACATATGGAAATGTACAGTAGGAGAAGATCTTCCTTTGCACACAGTTGCTAAAGGCTGCAACAAATTGGTCTCATCTCTTTAGTGATGACTAAAGCAGAAGTCACAAAGGTTGGTGACACGAGGGACACACACACACACACACACGCACGAAATGAGCCACCCCGGAGCTAACATCTTGCCAGCTCATTACATTCACTTGGACGTGGCCTTTAACACCTAACACCACTTAGAGGGGCGGTGTGGCCCCCCACCATGCCACATTGCCTCACACAAACCACAGAAAACAACAAAAAAAGTGATCAACTCAGGAAGATGTTTCGCAGCTTAGAAGGATCTGCTGATTTTGTTTTCTGATTATTTAAATACAAAGCAGAACTTGTAGTGAATACGTGTGAGCCTAAACTCTATAAAACTTTCTTAAAGGTGATTCTTCCTTGAACATGTTTGCACGAGTCTAAGGGCTACACAAAACATGTTCATGTTTGCAAAAAAAAAATATTTCATTTGATCCTGGTAATCAAACAGTGCAGCATGTTCAAATGAAGTAAAAATGGTTGCAAACAGATACACAGCTATACAATCGTACATCTTTGAAAAGCAGAAGTGAAGCCACCTGCACAACCAACAAGAAAGCAGGAAGCGGTTTCTGGATGGTAAGTCAACAACAAAACACCGGCAGCCATTGTGCAGCACACACAGCGGTAAAACCAGCTGACCAAATGTGCTGGAGCTCCGCTTGGGTTGCTAGGTAATGGCACAGTCTCCATCGATTGTGACTTAATCAGGAGGTTTTGAAACAGCTCGTTTTCCAGACACCAAAAGACATTTAACTTGTTACCAAAAAAATGACTGTGTGGGTTTTCTTTATCACTTGGGCGGTGTTTAGGAGCAGTTGAGAACAAAATGGAAGTGTAAAAACATGCAAAATATAATTCCTACATAACAGGCCCCCTTTCACTTAAAAATCTTCTGTGCAACATATGTATCGGCATGACAGTGTCACCATCCGACGTTAGGGGTCAGGGGTTACAGGTCGGTGTCGGCCCTCCCCAATACATTCTGCATACTGCTGATTGCTCTTTCAGCCAATCATCAATCAGTTTCTACAGCGGGACCGAGCAGCCCCGTCAGCAGCAGAGGCAACAGCGCTTAGTGTGCGGTTGTCGGTGCCACCGCACGAGCGCATTCCAGGCCCCGAAGTGGCGCGAGGGTCAGAGGTGACACTCATGCACATGTGCAAGCCTTCGTCAGCTCTCCTTGGGGGGGCTCGTCGTCCCACCGGCACACACACACACACTCACGGACTCACTTGTCGGCCACTTGCTATGTTTAAGAGACGTGAGTGAGTGTGCGGACGGAGCGGTAAAATGAATCCGCCCGGATGCGGTGACACGGTGGCCCGTGTTGACAGCCATCGCCACTGTGTTTAGTGCTGTGAACTATTTTAAAGGGATAGTTCAGCGTTTTTGAGGCGACCTTTATATGTCAGCTGCAGAACCGTCTTGGCGTCTTCATTTAGTCGAAGGGCCACATTTAATTTGTCTGAAACTGAATGACGCTACACCCGAGTCAAGCTGTTCTAGGCTCCAGGGAAATCAGTGGGATTTGCTTTTCTGTTCCCTTTCTCCTTTACATTTATTCTTTTTTTTATGCTTTTATCACGGGAAGCACATTGAGTTGTATTGTTGCTCAAATGTGCTATACTACTGTACAAATAAACATGCTTTGCCTTGCTTCTTGGCAAAATAAACAATGCATTGACCTACATTTTAGACTTCCAAACTCTACAAGGGATGCACGTTTAGCTTTTCCGCCAACTTCCATTATGCTTAGCATGTGCTGCAACCATTTTGATACTCATCTCAAGGCTGCTTGGAGACCTCCAACGTTTTCAGTCAGAACTCTAAAATCATTACTGCTGTGTTTCCAGCTGGTCCTGGAATATCTGGTTTCTGAGTACGGAAAGAAAGCATTTATAATCCAGATTAGCTCCTCTTGAAGCCTGAAGCTAATGGGCCCAAACAAGTCTGACCCGGTTTTTTATCCACACACTATTCTGCAAACCTATAAACTGCAGCAAGATGATTATTTAAATGGAAACTGATGATTGTTTGCGCGGTAAGTGGTGGTAGGAGGCAGTGCACCACCAATAATCGTCCTGTGTGAAACAACTGGGAACAAAACATGAAAAGTTTTTTCAGGCCAGATTAACCGTCTCATACATACAAAAAAGGTGGTAAAAATCAATCAAAACCAAGAGACAGTGCTTTACATGTTCTATTCTATGTACATGTTCCACACTAAGAAAAAATAGCAATCAATGGTTGTGCACCACCTCCAACCTCCATTTCCTGCTTAAATAACCATTGGCTACAATCCAATCCGTGGTTTTACAAAACTGTGTTTGCATAAACCAACATGACATTTTTGATACTGGAGTTCTTTGGGCCTGTGCAAAATCTACTTTGGTCTTGGGCCACTATAGTTTAAGCCATTTGATTCATCATCTACCAGCTAACAATGGCGCATCCTCTGTTTGCCCAGAAGTCAGAATTTCCTGTTCCAATCAGATATGCAGCCACAACCAAATAAAGTCGCCAATACAGTTATCTACCACTTATAGCGTTTTACAAAAATCTTGATTCAAAAAACCTAAAGTACCCCTTTAATAATTTACCTCTGGGTATCAGAAATTTTGTCAATCCACATTAAAATATTGTAAAACATAAGAAATACTCTAACTGGTGGCAATTTCTTTTTCTTATTTGTATGCTTTTGGTCGTCCATTAGTTGTCATTCTTTCATTGTTACTTAGTGTCTGAGTGTTTAGTGAGTTTGTTGATTAGAATGTACGCAGAATTGGTTTTGCTTATAATCTATATATTATAATATTATAATTTTGGAAATAAGTTGTGTTTATTTCTGACTATCTTGGCTACTATTTCTTGACTCTCCGACTGGGTAATTTTGATCTAAATTACTAATATTCTTGGGCATTAATAAGCACATTTATCATTCAGTGGCTTCAGTAAAAACTAAAGCCATTAAGTCACAGACCTGCGCCCCGACTTCTTACTGTAGTTAACTCCACTCTGCTCACTCTTCCTTCTTCCGTCCTGTTTGGTTGAAGCCCTGCTATAGGCTCCCTGTCGCACACCCACGTAAAACCAGGCACCCCTTTGCTCTGCTTTAAAGCGTTGCCTATCCAAACAGGAAAGTGGCCTCTGCCCCTGCAGCAGTTGAGGGCACAGCAGTGGAGATTTCATTAGTCACAGCTAACAGGCAAATTACCCGCTTCAGCGCACCTGTAAAACTTTACTGTGTGTCAATCTCACACAATCGCAAAGAAGCACCGTGTGGGTGTGGGTGGCTAGTGCGGTACAAACTTGTTGTGCTAACCGTGTGTCAGTCAAGCCTCTAGTGGCAATTTGAGGTCAAAATCAAGACTTTTTGATTCAAACTACATCTTAAAGTCTGATTATTGTTCTAACGCTATCAACACAGGCTAAAGAGAGTTTAGACACCATTAACTGTGGTTTGTATTTGCTCCTATTTTCAGACCAAAGCGACCACATTTCCACATCTATTAGGCTGAAACAACAAAACAGAGAAAGAAGGAAAAAATCGTCACAATTTACCTGAAGACGCCAATAATAGACCTTTTTCACGACAACCGGAAGCTGCATCTGATAGGGCTGGGGTACTTCCTGTTTTATTGGCTGCATTTCAAGTACTCTAAGAAAAATGTTTCTCCTCCGGTCCTTTTCATCATCCTTACTTAATTTGCCAGCACTTTCTTTCACTG
>CAEGAE010076855.1:0-13913 GCA_903067095.1 Girardinus metallicus
AAAATGTAAGGGGGAATGTGGTGGTTGTCGTGAGGGACCGCCGCCCCCGCACCCCCCCCCCCCCGCCCCCCTACCCAAAGATAGAGGGGGGGGGGTGGGGGGGGGGGGGGGGGGGGGGGGGGGGGGGTGTTTGTACCAGAAAGCAGATGATGTAGTCTCCCAGGACTCAACAACTAAGGAAAACTTACTCTACTACACATGCATGCTAATAGTAGCAAACTTATTCACAGGAAAACTGACAAGATTTCATTTTCTAGTTCTTGGGTGCCCCACTCCTTTATGATGCCACCCTGAGCAAATGCCCATACAGCCCATATCAAAGCCACCACCGTATGCACGTTTTTCCACAAAAATGTTGAAGAAAATCTTTATTTTCTCAATCCAAGCATTTCTGAAGAGTCCAAGTTTTCCAGGTCTTAATCTCCAGGAAGGTTTAAAGGAAGTCGTTTTGTTTTAAGCGTTGACATAGAAACGTGCTTCTCCATGGAACCTCTGTGATGAGGCGACAGTCGCTTGTCCTCGTCCTGCCGATCGATTGATGTAATTTGCGCATGTGAAATTTCAAGCTCGTACACGTAGATCTGCAAACGTGGGCTGGCAATGAAAAATGTTTAACTTTTGTTGCTGCTGCATAAAACTTTCAGCTTTTGCCGTTTGTTGCTTCCCATTTGCTGAGCCTATAAAGCGCTGCTATGAACTAGATGGAAGAGAGGATTTAGGAAAAAACAGGTAGTTCCATTAGTTTGAGTTATGCAATAACGCATTAAATTGTTTAGATTAATTGTATGCATTAACTTTGACAGTCCTCTTAAAAATGCATCAAGATTCTGGCAAAGTTGGTCATTAATTTAATTTGACTGGTTTTGTTGCACAAGTTGTACCTTTAATTATGACAGACGTTTCAATAAGGGTAAAATCTGTAATAGCCCAGAAGCTTGATAGACTGTTTTGATTTCTTTCAATTTGCTGCTGGTGCACCTGTCTGTGTCCACATTACCTCAGAAGCAAGGCAATTTGTACAGGAAGCACCACAGTGCATGAGTTGAAGACTGCTACAAATCCAAATGCAATTTGCCGATGCAAAAAGAAGACAACCATCTTAAAATTTTTCAGCTTCACCTTGAACCACGTCTACAAGAAAACTATTTCAAAAGCCACACCCAAACTTATTTCATAATGGACAAAGCAGGCCAATATTAGGATCCCGGACAAGCCCCCACGTCAACACCAAAGAAAATTAATTAACTCTGCTAAATACAAGGGCTGCTGAGTGAGAAAACCAACTTAAACCACCATTTTTGATAAGAAGCACGGTCAAATATCCAGCTATGACTAAGCCAGATGCTTGTTGATGGCAACATAAAGTTTCCCCAAATACAAATGACTTTTAAATAAACCTGGAACGTGAATAAATTTGAACTTTTACACTTTAATTTAGATTTTAAAAAGTTATTGAAGTGGCTTGTGTTCATCCTGGGCAAATATTTTTAATCCATCCTCAAAAGGTCCAAAAATTAATTAAACAAATGCCAAAAACTGAGTAGAGTAAAACTGCGCTCCAAGAAGTAGATGTATTTTCAAGCTTTACACTGAATAACAATGAATAATTTTAACTTAGGTATTCTCTTTTGATAACTGTAAATAGATATTTTTTTGTTTTCCATACCATGACAGCGTGGGGGAAGTAGCCATTGGTCTGATTCTGCAGACCCACAGTGTTGAGCTCAGCCGCTACGTAGCGCTCTGGGGTGGGCTTATCCAGGGTGGGCTTCCTGATGCGGGTCATTTTTGTTACCACAAAGAAGGGAAGCACACTCTTTAAAAAAAAAAATAAAAAAATAGAGAAAAGACAGAATTAAAGCACAGAAAAATGCAGTCCAACTTAAAATATCTCTTGTAACGTCACACTTATGAACACTTTGGCCACAAGGTGGCATAAGTACACCGCAGTGTTGAACAGAAGAGCCCAGTCTTTTGTGAAGAATGTTTCCATCACCAACAATGTTTTAAGCTAAATTTGGCTCTGGGTTCCCCAGAGCCAAATTTAGGCCTGTCACAATAAAGCAATCACATGATAAATTAAAAAGTACCCCAATAATTTCCATTTGCATGATTTATCACTGCTCTTTTCTCTCCATCCCTTTTTACTGAACACTGGATGACAAAAGTCTTCAGTCTGGTGATTTGGTTGCAAATATGTTATTTTTTTAAAGGGACAATTTTGTTTGCAGATTAATTTTGTCGCTTGATTTGTTTACTCATTTTGGATAGCTAAAATGTCTTCCACTTTCAGAGTTAAATGTACAGGAGAATTTAAAGTTTGTTGATCTTTGAGAACATGTTCTATTATTGTCATTGTTCTTATTATTGTCATTGTCATTATTATTATATTATCTGAAAATGGTCCTCAAAAAAAAAAATCTTTGAGAACGTGTTCTACAAAATGTCCAGCAAAAATGGACATTTTGCTGGACATTTTGTTTTTGGACTTGTTTAAGTCAAAAAACATAAAAAATAGCTACACTTTATTTCAGATGCAGGACTTTAAAAAGTCTCCTTCAATCTCATCACATAAGGGGTTTATAAAACAAAACAAAAAAAAATGTGGATCAAAATTCAAGAAGGAATCAAAATTCTTTACTGCTGTAATGTCTACTGGTTTCTCAGCTCCATACATCAACATTTTACATCAAAACTCCCTGGGCATGGCGTACTCATAAAAAAATAAATATATATATAAAATAAAAGTACAGCACAAGCTGAAGTGGTGACCCGGTCTCAGCAGACAAGGCCCAAACCAACCTGAACGATGATGCCCTGCCGTCTGTACTCCTCGTGAAGGCCGCGGGAGAAGAAGTCCACAAACGCCTGCGAACGGACGCATAAAATACAGTCAAGCTTTTCATCAGCAATAAAAAGTTACAGAGGAGAAGGAGCCATTTTGAACGTACGACACTAAAAATACCCATGAGACATCGAATGCTGCCGAGGGGTCGGTTTGACCTCGCCTGTTTTTATGTCTGTAGTTTAGTACAGACATAAACTACAACTTAAAACTTTTAAGTTAACGTAAAAGTTTTAAGTTAACTTTTATCAAGGGGTGAGTGCAAAATAAGTCATTCTTTATGGACGTTTTTTTTTTTTTTTTTAAACTCGGACATTGCTTTTATCTGGAGAAGTTAGTTGTAACATATTTCGCCGTAACAAAGACTCTACATCAGTTTGCAGAAGCAGCTACTGTTTTAAATGACCTACCACTACTTACACAAAATGTGTTGGTATCCATGGTAGAAAAATGTGCAAAAAGTCCTAAAATAAAAGTCTTTTTACCAAAAAACGTCACTGAATAAGTTCAGGCTGATCAAACTTGACCTCTAAAGGGATATTAATAAGCCATCGTGAGGTACAATGTGCATTAAACTTTGTTGTAATTCCACTAACATGGCAAAAAAAAAAAAAGTGCAATTGCACCGTGTCAATTAAAATCACACTTTAATAAGTTTGTTCATGCGATAAGTCACTAAAAACACGACATGATCCCCAAACTACTTCCCGTCGTGGTTTGTGCCAGTTGCTACATCTGGTTATTGATCGTCTGACTCGTGTGATATTTTCGCTCCGGTAAATGAATGCACACCAAATGAAGTCTGGATATTATTATGTTTTTGTATGACATAATGTTACTGCTGCATTATGGGATTTTGAGGATTGAAATCCTTACCAGAGCTGCCAACAACAACGGATTAAGTTCATACCTTGGTTGCAGAGTAGACTGTGAGCAGAGGGACGGGATACATGCCGCTGGCAGAGGAGATGTTGAGGATGACGCCTTTGGATCTGAGAGAGAAGCAAAAGTTCAGTCAGTAAATTCAGGAAGAGCAGAACAACAAAAAGAAAAATAAATACTCAGAATGAGCAGAACGTTTAGAAGATGGAGCATAAAGTCTGGAAATGCAAATATCTCCCTACTGTTTCTTTGTCGATGTTTCTCTAGATTTAAAAGACAACAACAACAAACAAACACCTAAATTCTAGATATTTTCAGACTGTAGAAATCCAGCAGAGCACAGATAAAACAAACACTCATTCTGTACATCGCATTTCTTCCTCTGAAGCAAACTTCTTTATTAATACAGTTAGACAACTATGGCAAATTTCACAGAAAGTTAATATTGCGCACACGCACACACACACATACAGTGGATGGTAGTGGCCTGTGTGCGTTGCCATGGCAGCCTGTTGCTGCAGTGATGTAATCAAGACGCTACAGCCTCACACGGCACCAAATGTGCCTCCGTTTCCATTGGCCGGCGGGAATCACATGGGAACGGAGCAGCCAATCAGATGGGAAGAGCACTTTGTGTGAATTGAAAGCTTGTCAGCATTGCGAACAAAGGAGGAGAAGGAAAGAGATGCAGTGATGGGGAAAAAAGAAGAAGAAACAAAACTAATTTCTCATCCCACTTCCTAATGAAAAGTGTCTGGTTTTTATATATATATATAAAACAGCATTCCTCTCAGAAGATAATTATTTGTGGAGATCCTAGCTGAGGTGTGTGCCTCACTCCATCACTCAGCACTCTGCTGTTTGACTGCAGTCATGTCGCAAAACATGGAAGCCCCAACAACTCACCTCTCTACCATTTTGGGCAGCACCAGGCGAGTCATCTAGAAAGCAAAACAAAAACACAACACAATAAGTTCAGTCGGTATTAATAACTGCAAACAAACAATAGCAGGAGAATAAAGATGGCAAGAAAAAAAAAAGGACTAAAAGTAGCAGGGTGAGAGATGGACAGAAAAAAAAAAAGCAGCAGAGGGAAAGCGTTGCGTGGGTGGCGAGCACAGACAGCGTTGGTGTAGTCCGCCGTTGCTTTGGGAACAACTGAGACACTGCAGGTACCACGGTGGGAAGAGCAAGAAGAGGGGGGGGGGGGGAGGGAAGTAGGGGAAAAGGAAAGTATGGAAGGTAGAAGCAACAGGTTGGGTCGCGGCACCGATGGACAATTTACAGTTACTAGGGAAAAAAGAAAATGGAGCAGAATCCTCACCTGGCACACCGAGGTCATGTTGACGTTGATGGTGTTTGTGATGAACTGAAACGCAGAGGAAGTATGTTCAAGTTCGGAGTTTAAAAATAATAATTAAAGAGGTATTTATTTAAAGAGAAAAAGAAATGACTCAATTTCAGGATATGCCCCCCCCCCCCAGTAAAACAGATTTACTCACCTTTTCCAGATCAGGAATGTGGAGGTAGTACTCGGGGTAAGGGTAGGAAACACCTACATTATTAACTGTTGACACAAAGAAGGGGAAAAGAAGAGAGGAAAATTAGTCCACTAAAACATGTTAGAGCTTCAGAGTTAAAAAATAAATATACATAATCTTTATCAACCACAAGGTGGCAGCAAAAGCCAGCGAGCACAGGGAAGGGATTCACAAAACGGCAAACACAGCCACACCTTGCAACCAGTGGAGCACAACTGGCATCATGAAAAGAACAAAGAGTTCCTTAAATGTTCAGCTGAAAAGTACAGCGTGAACTCTATAGATGTACGGCCAACGTCACCGCCTGGCACACACACAAACACACACACAACTGACCCCGGGGATGCTGTTGAAACAACAGGAAAATAAAGGTTTGTCGAAATGTTTCTGAATGATTTCAAGAGGTAGTGCAGGTTTTTTTGGTCCCCCCTAAAAAACATGCCAAAAAGATTTGATGTCTCTGGTCAAATGGTCATAACATCCGATTGAGAGGGTAGGGATTGGAAGAAAACATGGTACCATGACACAAATAAACCGATCCAAAGTCAAACTGTAATGGATGTTCTGTAATTTCAAAACGATTGCAGCCCCTCATTCAGCAACATTCACAACGTAGCCAACAGCATAAAACACAAACCCCAAAGTTTACAATAGTAAAGTTAAGCTTCTCTCTGTGGAACATGTCAGGCGTCAACACCGTATGAAGATTTAACGTTATCTAAAAGAGGACACAGCAAGAGATTGTCAACTGTTTGAATTGTATTTTTCTTTTGGTTTTACGGGAGACGTTTTAATCTTTGGCATCTCTCTGGGATTCCTACAAGTTATAATGTCAAAATTATATGCTTTTCCAGATTCAGTCATCTCGATTTTGAGTTTTTGCCACAACAGCTAGGGGACCAGCGATTTGGATTAAAAAGAAGAGGATTTGCTTCTGCTGGATTCGAAGGCGTTTCATAAAAAAACAACAAAAGGACTTGAGGGATTTTCTCCATTTATGTATCAAAGATCGGATCCCCAACCTTCATCCGATTTGTATAAAAGCGGAGAACACAGATCAAATAACATGGTTGGTGCGTTAATAGAGGGAGTTTGTTTTGATGAACTTGAAGGGAAGACATTAAAAGTACAGATTTTTCCGGACTGGACGTCTGAAGCTGTGACCATTATCCGACGTTAAATACAGATTTTCAAAATCATCCATTTAGGATCCAGGGTATAATCACTTATATAAAAAAATAGTAATTAAAAAGGAGAGTTAAGGAAAGTTACATGAAGCAGGATAAATATCGACCGACATTGCACTGCGAGAGTAAACCGACACAGAGAAATAAATGAGGAAAAAAAAAAAAATAAAAAAATCAGCTCTTACCAAGAACACCAATCTCCAGATCAGCCAGTCCTTCCTCAATTTTGGAGTAAATGTCCAGTCTGCCAAAATCGACAGCGATTGTCCTGGTCTCCACCTTAAACTGCTCCTCTGTAAGAGGAAAACAAGACTACATTCATTTCTCAGTAGCAATTCCACAGAAAGGAAAGAAAGTCTTTTTGTTCTCAAGAGGAAAGAAAAAAAGACGGTTAAAACAGTGCATGTTAGATCTTTCACTATCAAGTCCCAAGTTTCCTAAATTAGACCCAACAGGATGTTCCTGTTGCAAAATTTGTTCCCAGTCGGTATCGGACATGAACTGAAGAGGGCGCTGTGCACCAACAAACTAGAGTGGTGGTCTTCATCGACCCCCCTCTGACTTATGTTTGACGCGTCTGCTGCAATTACAACCTGTTGTCCAAAGATTTTTTTAGCAGAGGAAGAACTGCTGGGATGAACCTCAAACATGAGCTCAGTCGACAGAGTGGGCTTACGCTCTACAGATCTGGGTCCAGAAAAAAGAAAATAAAAAATTGTAAATATAACAAAAAGAACGGGGGAAAAAAAAGTGGGAGAGGTTTCAACTACAACAACTAAACGGTGGACTACAATGTATAAAGTCTGAAACACTTTGACAAAAGTAGTGAGGGCCCCCTCCATGTTGAAGAAGACAAAGACCAGAGACGAAAACAGAGACTCCCGTGGTGACTTTGTGAGACTGTACAGAAGAAACTGAGATTGAAATAAGTCTGCGTGCAACATAGCAGTACAAATACAAACAAAACAAAAAAATCACAGGTGGGACAGGGAGGGTTGCCAGGTTACATGTCAGGCAGGTTGGGCTTGTCAGGCTAATCGTGAGGGAGGCGTGCCAGAGTTTGGCACGCCGCTCCTCGCTCGTGACTACCCATCAGCCCCCTCTGTTGATTGGAGTCACGACAGGGGGAAACCGCGCTGTGGGAAATTGTCAGAAACAGATGGGAAGAAGACGGCGAGTCGCCGGGAGAGGGCAGCATTTACGGAGGAACGGGGCACGCTCGTCATGCAGCCGAAATCTGGACAGAGAGCAGAGAGGTGGACAGATCCCCTTCGCAGGCAGGAGGAAATGTGAACACAGAAACAAGTTGGTGCAGTTTCTCGAAGCAGGGCGGATATTAATCCCTTCTTCCCTCTAAACAAAGAGGAAGTAAAACAGCAGGTTTGCGTACGCAACCATTTCATCACCACTCGAGTTGTGCAATGCAAAGAACTTGTGACTCGCGGAGGCCCAGAGCCGTTTTCAGCATCAGTTAGGCGTCAAGAGGAATAAGGGTGTTTTCACACCTGATAGTCTGGTAGCGTTGGTTCGATCTGGGATCAAAAGTATAACATTTGCAGTTTGCTTTCACATCGTTCAAACATTTTGGTTAATTTGGCAGCGCAAACTGTTCACTCTGTCACTAGTGGCGACGCTGCACCAAGAACTACTGAAGGAAACGACACAAAAGAAAACAACTTCTTCACAAAAAGGAGTCGTGTCAGATTTTAGTGGTTGTGGGATTTCTCTTGTCTCTGGTGAAAGACCGGAAGCCATGTCTACCTCCAGTGGTAAGCTCACACGTTTGTTTTGGCTGCATTTACCCAGAGTGCCCTGCGCCGCAGCCCGCTTCCTACTTTTGAATGCATATGTCCACTTGGAGTTCACATATGCATTCAAACCATTCCAGAGTTCACTTCAAACGTACTGAGACCAAGGTTTTTAGGTTTGTACTTTAGGTCTGCATCAGAGTTCAATTACACATTCACACCTCCCCAAAACCAACCGGACCGTCTATGCAAGTGAACTAGAGTTCCTTTGAAGTGGAACAAACAAGGCTGGTGTGAATGAACCCTAAGAAGCCATCAAAGATTCAAATGTTCTTTCTGTGACCTGCCATTTAGCCAGAGCATGACTACTAGCAGATAACAGCATCGGAATCAAGTTGCTGTTTTATCACTTTTAGCTTTTAACCTCTGTCGGTACATTTTTGAAACCGGAGTTCGCGATGAATGATGGTTTAATACACCAATCGTTTTTGAAACGTCAACGTTTTGATGTCTAGTCCACTCCTCTACTCCAACGTCTCTCTGACCGGCTTTCTAACTCTATGGCCAAAATGGAGATTTAAGGAGGAGCAGCAAAAACAAATGAGGTGGATTAGCCAGCAACCGATGGCATCCAGGACATGTTGTCGTTTACTTTGCCTCCAATTTCTGAAAACTGAGCTGTTGGTATGTCATGAGAGTCATGAGACAATTATATAGTCTTCAGTCAGAGGTTCTTCAGTTTTGCTGCAAGACTAACTGCTACCAGAGATCGGTCCAGCCCACGTCGTCACCATCCACACCAGCTCTCTAAAGATACTTGGATTTTCTGAGTTGCAACAACATTTAATTTCCATTTGGGATAAACAAAGTATCTCTGAATTATGACCATTAAAAGTATGAAGGTTACAAAACAAATTTCTAAAAGTATATCTCTAAAATAGTTAAGCAGGCAGCTTAAAAAAAAAAAAAAAAAAAAAAAAGACTGAAATCAGCCAGAACATTCTGAGCAATCTCTACCCTCCCTGCTTGGAATCTAATAATCTATTCTGCTAAAAATATGTTTACATTTTTTTAACAGAACAAATGTTAAAAATCTATTTCCAAGATCTAACGAACTGGGGAAGCGGTGCAGACGTTTAAAGCTTCACCTCGCTCCCCACGCTCGCATGTCCAGCTGCCAGGCCCAGACAGAAACCAACAGCCTAACAATCAGCTTCATTCAGGTCAACGCTTACCAAGTGACCTGGCAACGTCATCCAGCTTCTCTTGGGAGCGACTGATCAGCATCATGGCAAATCCTCGACGAGCCAACTGCAAATCAGAGAGGAGAACCTGAATCATGTCACACAGCCTGGTTATCATGATGATGCTGATGAAGAACAGGTAGCTTTATTACTGATGGTGGGTACAGAGGAGGTCAAAGGCTCAACATGCTTTTATTGTGGAATAGCTGAAATGTTAAAGAGCTGAGGGACTGTCTTTGTGTAAATGGACACCATAAAAAAAGAAAAAAAAAAGGTGCAAAACTCATCTGAGGTGCAAACAGCCAAAGGTGCACTAATAAAAAAAATAGATCAAAATTATATTAGACTTGAGTGGCTCTGATCGAAAAGCCCAAACCTAAGACTTTTATCAAAGCCTAGAAGTCCTGCACTTTGGATTTGCCAGTAAAGGACATATATTTAATCAAGTAAAGATGAGGGACACACGCTTAGATGCATCTGTGGCGATAGCTCCAAATGTTTTTTTTTTATTGTATGTAATGAAGCTCAAGTAATGAAGAAACCCTCCACATATTTTCTTCTTGCGTACATCATAGCATCGTCCTTAGAATTAAAAATATCAGAAACGACAGGTCAGTCCTAAACAATAAAAACCAGCATTAGCTAAAGAAAGATCAAATTGGTGCGGCTTTGGATGTAGGATCTATTATTATTATTGTTATCATATGTAGGTGCAACAAGTCTGTGTGCACCTACATATGCCTGCACACGCTCTCCCTACTGTGACCTATGAGGGAGCAGAGCATGTGCATGAGTCACAGATTTTCCAAGAAAGGAAAAAAAACAAGAAACTAAACAGGAGATGCAGGGAGCCTCACCTCCTCCGCGTAGGATTTCCCGATGCCGTCCGTGGCTCCCGTCACAACTGGGGAGAAACGAGAAGAAAAGAAGCGAGAGGTCAGTGGAGGTTAATGCTGACAAGCTCACGGTACGACTCTGACCAAGTTGATGTTACGAGTCTCAAAGCTGGGACTTAAAATATTTCAACTGAAATCACAATTTCCGAGTGTGACAAATATAATCCAACTGTTACAATGACTCAGTCACGCTTCAGTGCAGGAAAAAAAATAAAATAAAATAAACAAACAACAATGATCCCTACTGACTGAATTTCCTCTCGATGAGGCAGTTGCAAATCAGATCTTTGTTCAAAAAAAAAAAAAAGTTACGACGCAGCAGGTTTGGCCACAGTCAACGCCCCGATATGGAGTCAAGCCAGAAGATCTTGCTGTGCAAAAAGACAGTCGACGCAAATTCAGTTGAACACACCCTGCAATAAAATTTATCTGCTGGGGAAAATGGGTTAGGTATGCGAAGTCTGTGCATCCAGATTTTGTAGAGGTGTTTCATTAAATCAGCCAATTTGAGCTTTTTTTGTGTGTGTGAGAGAGTCAGGTTTGTTTTTCCCTCGCTTACACTCCCGTCATGTCCCGAATAATACACTGGTATGTACAAGTATTTCTTTCTTGTCATTCCTCTCTCAGTTGGTTCATACTTTGTTCATATAAATAACAAAAACAAGACAGTAAGTAATCAGACAATATTTCTGATTTTTAAGTAGATTGTAAACATATGGCTGACTTCAAGAATTGGGTAAAAATATATATAAAAAAAATATCTGCTGCTGCTCAGGGAGACAGAGGCCGTACAACATCATATCTAGAGCCCCGACATGTAATATATATATATAGATATAGAGATAGAGATAGAGAGACGTGGTGGTTATATAAAAATAAATGAGAACATCTTACATTAAAAAAACAACAACAAAAAAACAAAACAATCAGATGACAACCATGGAATAAAACCCCAGCAAAAAGGATGGAGACAGTGAGAAACCAAAAGAAGCCCTAGAAGGTTGGTGTGAGGTTACAGATTGGATTGCTCTTTGCCAGCCTCATGAAGACGACATCTATACAATGACTGAGCGTGTGAACGACGGCATTTACTCCTGTGTGAACACCGTCCCTACCAGAACAGTGACAATAATAAAAATAAAAAAGAAAAAGTTATCTAAAGAAACCTATACAAAAATAGAGCATTTAGGGAGTGAGACATGGAGATACTGAGGAGTATACCGAATCAGCTCAAAGCCAAGATCAGAGGGCGAAGGATCCATCCTGTCCACGGCCTTCGACAACTCAGACGAATCTTGAATTAACATAAGCTACAACAACATTTAGCTTGTCTTTGGTATCGATAAAGTAATTTTTTTTTTAATTCAAGTTAACCCCAGATACTTTGCTTTTTGTGACGTACTCGTCGATGCTCCCTAGTTCAGAAAACGAGCGGAGGACAGAAAGTACCGACGGCAAGTCAAGTGTGGAGAAGAAAGGGTTTGGTAAAAGCAGCCGGTTCTCGTAGAAGACGACAGCAGGAAGGGCTGAGGAGACGGAGGCAGCCAGAGCTTCACCTTGTCAAGGAAAAAGAAGCTATTTTTAAACTTGTGCTGCCCATCAACCCCAACCAAACTGATTGATCGGAGAGCGCGGTCGTGCAGTTTAGTGCCGCTTACAAGTGTACAAATGCATGCATACAATATGTTGTAAAAGCATCTATCTACATGTGAATATAAAAAGGTTAGTGAAAGATTTATGCAAGTAGAGGACATTCTCTTGCAAAGGGCTAAAAAAAAAAAAAAAAAAAAAAAAGAAGGAAGATGACAAGGTGGGGGGGAGAGATGACGAACATGGAGAGGGAGGAAGGAGGGTGAAGTGGGGGTAGGGAGGGATCCTAGGGGTGGCTAAAAATAGAACTGGAGCAAAGCAAGAGAACAAAAGAGTGGAGGAGATCTACAGAATGGAGATCAGAGCAGAGGAGAAGAAGAAGAAGAAGAGAGGGAGAAGAGAGTGAATGAGAGGAGCTGGAAAGAGAGAGCAAGAATCCCTGGTTATTTTTACCCCCCTTCTCTACCCCCCAAAGTTAAGAATGAAACGCTCCCAGGCAGAAAAGCCTCAATGGGCACGGGTTGAACCAAATCTGGTTGAGGCTGCAGCTGGAGGGGGGTGGTGGGTGGGGAAGGAGGCAGGGAGGAGGCCACAGATGCTGCAAAGAAAAATGGCTGAGGAGGAAGAGGGTGGTACCCCTACCGACATGAAGGGAACGGGGGTTTGCGGCAATTTTTTTTTCTTTTTTCCCCCAGAAACGCTGGAGATACTTTTATAGGAAAGAGAATCTGTCGAACTGGAGGAAGACCTTCTGACACGCGGCAAGAAACTCCTTCAAGGAGCCAAGTAAAAGAATTCACATGAAGAAAAAAAAATAATCTCAATGCATCAGAAACTTCCCCCCCGTTTCTCCCCCAAAAATATTAAATTTTAAAAAAATGCGCTGGAATGACTGGCGATCAGGAGCAAAAAAAAAAAAAAAAAAAAAGTTGCTCACTTTTGGGAATGGAGCAAGAATGCACCAAAATGCACGTACAGCAAAAACAGCTTGAACCACGACACACACACACACACACACACGTAGATAAACGCAGTAATGCAGGAATGCTCTCCGTGCTGACCCGTTCGCTTCACATTGAAGTTCCTGTCAGACACGTCGTGCATTTTAGGAATGCAGTTTGTAATTTTCCAAGTGTGCGCCGCCCACCCCCCCACCCCACTATATGTAAATTAGATGTCATCTGCATGAACTAAATATTTTACCAAACATTTGTTTTAAAGCAGGACAACACTGATACGGGTATTTATCTAAACAGACGGACAGTCACGGTACATTGAAAATCTGCACCATAAAAACATTCCAGGAACTCAAATTCACATCCCCAGCTTTCAAGATAAAAATCTTGATTTGTTATCTTCTAAACCCCGATTACAGATAATTAGCTGCTTTAACAGCTGGAGGGAATTACAGCGAAGGCGACATGGAGGCGGTTTACCCGAACAAGTCAGGTTACAATATATGCCACTTGTTTTTATTCACGCAAGCAGTTTCTGAATGGCGAGCCTCCTCACATTCATTATATAATGGAACCGTTTTCTCAATAAATATTGTCCAGCAGCCGAATTTGACTCTGCTGCATCCGAGTCCTAAGAAATACATAGTTGTAGCTCGATAAAATAAATAATAATATACATTATTATTATTATTATCAGAAGTACATTATGCGTTTTCTTCATCCCCGGTGAGAATTATTAATACCCCCCCACACAAACACACACACACACACACTCAAACCTCACGTGACCATCGCATGACATCAGTGACATGAAGCTCCAACGTAACAAAGGCGGTGTACGCAAGCCGGCATGTTTAGTGACAGCAGCACTGACGACAGCAGAGCGAGTGTGTGTTGATGGGGCTACAGAGATGCTGTGGGGGGGGGGGGGGGGGGGGGGGGGGGGGGGGGGGTGGGGTTTCCCCCGGTTGCTTCTCCCCCCCCCCCCCCCCCCCGCCCCCCTCCCGGCGACCGCCCCAACGTT
>CAEGAE010076868.1:0-17146 GCA_903067095.1 Girardinus metallicus
CCATCCATCCATCCATCCATCCATCCATCCATCCATCCATCCATCCATCCATCCATCCATCCATCCATCCATCCATCTCTTCTTCTCTCTCTCTCTTAGTTTTTGATGTTTATCTAAGCAGAACTGAAAACTATGAAGTTTGAAGTTTTGTCATGGAAACATTTAGGAAAACGAAGGATGTTCCTTCTCATTAATTACTTATCTATGATTTTATCAATCAGGTTTATTTGTATTTCGCATTTCAGCACCATGGCAGTTCTAAGTCATTTACATCATAAAACATTTTAGGAAAGTTATAGATGATGCGCAGTATTTACTCAGTTTGAATGTTGGAAAGAAGGAAGGAGTTTCAGCCATTTAAACACTTTTAAACTCTCACTGAGAAATCAAACATTTACAGAAAAGCTTTTCACAACTTTATTAAATACTTCATCACCAGAATGAAACTGCTTTTAATCCAAACGAGCCAGAATTAAGTCAGTGAGGAATTATCTGAAAGTTCAGCACATTGTTGCAGCAGGAAGCTGTAATGAAAACAGACGCATTTCTGCTGTCCAGCCACTGTAATAATGAAGCTGCTTCCGTTTTTTTCCTCCAATTAAAGCCAAACATCCACAGGACAAAACCTGCAGAACACACAAAGCTTCTGGTATTGATTTATAAAGATGTAGAAAATCTTTTTCTGTTGGCAAAACATTTTGAGCTTTTTTTTGCTACAATCAAAGAACCAAAGATAGTAAGTCTGGTGTTAACTTTTCAGCAAGAAATAGGAGCTTTTTTTTTAACTCAAATGTTCCTTCATTTTCATGAAAATGTTCTAGATATAAGTGAAATAATTTGCCTGTGGGAAAATATGTTTCCCATATTATAAGTGAAAAAGTGGAGCTAGTACTTTTTAATCAGCATTAAGAATTTCTTTACCAAACTAAGTAAGATCGGTGGAATCAACTCACTCTCTCACGCTGTGGTTACCTAGCAACAACCTACCTAGCAACTGGTGCAGGAGCAGTTTCAGGTTTTTCCACTTAAAAAAACAACAACAAAAAAAAAAACAGTGTGGAGAGAAAAGTGTATAAAACAGGAGAGATCACATCAACAGTTTGGAAATATTTCAGATATTTAAAGCTAATCAATAATTCTCAATACCAGCTCATATGAAACGCTGATATCGTGATACGTTTTTCCGCCATTTTGTTCAGCCCTAATTAATACACAACTCGTAACTTTCCTAGTTGTAATTGTAGCTGCTCTCTCTCGTCTCTTTACCTGTTTGGTTTCCTTCGCTTCATCTCTTCCATTGAGTAACTCAGAATAGAAGCCAGTTAATCTATTCAGGAATAAGTGTTACTACTGTTGAGATTAACTATAGATTAAATTCTTAAATAGCTAAATTTCCTCCAGCTTGGAGATCGGTTAGTACCAACTCTCTGCTGCAGAACTAAGCAGAGTTTGGCTCAAAGTTAGAATAATAATAATAAAATCTCCTGGTTCGTTTATATTTGTGAATTAAAGTTCAGCTGTTGGATAAACGGCAACAGGAAATGAACTCATTCCAGCTGTGAACTACTTCCTGTTTACTTTTATTCCCTGTTCCAGCCGGTTCCAGCCGAGGGGAAAAGCTGCGTCTCCTCCGGTTCTGACGGGACATCTGGACCCGCTCCGGGCGACCCCGACCCGACCCGGCGGCCTGGAACCAGAACCTCTGAGAGTGATGAAGAGGAGGAGGAAGGAGGTGATGAAGAGGAGCAGCAGGTTGGTGGTTCCTGAATAGAACTTTTAACTCATCCAACCAACCACTTATCCATCCGTTCATCCATCCGTTTATCTTTGCCATAAATTCACATTGAACTTTATCTTACATTTGGTAAAGATCTGAAAAAAATAAAAATAAAAAAAATCTAAACTCTAATATAGATCCCCTGTAAATTTGAGGCATAAAATTAATTTTTTTTTAATTATGAGGAGCAAAGTTTACCAGGGGCTGAATTATTGAGCAGCTTTTACTTTGTCCGAACAGGAAGCTGCGTTTTGAAATCCAGTCTGAGTTTTTTCTGTTTTCCTGCAGGATCTTCAAGCTGCCAGAAACTCCCCTGGAGTCACCGGGGAAACTCCAGAACCGATGGACGCCGTTCAAGGAGCCGCGGTCCACTCCACTGAGGAAGAGGAGGAGGAGGAGGAAGAGGAAGAGCACGCAGCTGCAGAGGTACGACAGGAAAAACAAACATCTGAGGAACCCTTCAGGTCTGGCGCTGACATGTTGAATCTCACTGCAGAGACCCGTTCAGGTCGAGTCCGTCTCCGTTGACGACGCCCCCGGAGAGGCTCCGCCCCCTCCAGGTACCACAACGAGGTCACCTGATCCTGTGATGCATGGCATGTTCAAGGCTTCTCAGACACATCATGGTTCATACAGCTACATGTTTATACACATCGATGATCAAATCTTTAATTTGTAATTGGATTTAGGTCTAGACTTTGACTAGGCCATTCTTACACAATGAAGTTATGCAATTTAGATCATTTCAGTGTAGCTGTATTTATCTGCTTCCACTTTCTGATCAACTCTGACAAGTCCCTGCTGCAGAAAAGCATTCCCACAGCATGATGCTGCCACCACCATGTTTCACTCTGTGTGAAATGCTGAGTGTCAGGTGGATTATTTACTGATTAGAATTTAGATTAAATTCCTTTTTTAAATAAGAAAATTAACATTAAAACGCAGTAACACAGCATTGTTTCAGTGAACGTTTCATTATTTGCTGTAGAATATTAATCTGCAGCTGAAAAATGCTTACAGCATTAAAATGTTCATGATTTAGCTTAAGTACAGTGTTGGGCTGATCTGTTGGTTACTATTTGGATTAATTTATTAATAACTGGAAAGGTGCTTAGTAGATTTTTTTTCTTCAAACGTGAACCAGGTGAGGTTAATATTATACCATATTATGGGAGTTTTTGTTAGACCATATTTACAGACAGAATTTTTATTTTAAATACTAAATTTACATATATTTTGTCCAGTTTTGGCTAAATCTCTGCTCTGACTGTGTTCTTTCATCTAATGTCTTTTTTTGAGTCTGTATGCTCCATTAACCATTAATCAATTACTAAATTAGACGGCAGTTACTTAAATAATCGATTAATCAAGATTAATCGATTGAGCCCTTTAAACTCATCTATAAGAATCCAGCTTTTATTTTGAAAAGACTGACCAACTGGACAAACGGCAGTCTATAAACTATTAGAGAGCAGTTTACTGCAGACAGGAGGAAAACATGGTTTCCCTTTTCTTTTCTTTTCTTTGGCTTCACTCCGTCTCCAGCTGGTAAAGTTCAGAAGTTTGATTTTTTACGGGAGGAAAAGAGAAGAAAAATCACAGGAAGACATAAAGCAGGATCTTTTATTTTACCTCTTGGTATTCGCATTTATCACCAAACTGTGAAGCAGAAACGGCTACAGAGTGACAGAAACGCTGCGTAACTCAAAGCAAAGGAGCGGGTCGTTTCTCTCTGTTGGTTGTTTTTATAATCCCTCAGTCTCCTCTGCTGAAGCCTCGTTAATCAGTGTCTTTATGGGGACAAAATGTCCCTAATTTGACGCTCATATGAACTAAATTATCCACAGTTTGTCTGTTTTTACCAGTATCTCTCCATTGTTATGGTTCTGTTGATTTGGGCTCAATTTTCCCCTCTGGTTGTCCTTAAATGAGGTCAACAACATTTAAAAACTTGTATCCTTTAAACATTTTTTCATGTTCTGACTATAAACTTTGGTCTGTAATTCAGACAAAGTTTGGATTACAAACTTTGGTTTGTAATTCCAGTGGTTAATTGTGACGTGAGAGAAAAGTTTGTTAAGCACATTTCAGCAACAAAGACAATTCAAAGCCATGAAAACATGAAACAAGTGGAAAACATTACTGTGGCAAAAACAAAAAGCAAGTTATAATCCAGAACAAAACTATATTTGTTCCAGGTATTGTTAGTCAAAGGCAACTCGTTTCTCTAGATCGGTGGTTCCCAAACTTTCTCCTGGGACCCCAGAGGTGCCTCCCCTAAAATTTTGAGATTATCTCGAAAAATCATAGAAATTTCTGAGTTTTGAAGGTCAAAACTTTTGGACATTTCCTGAGTTTTTTTTTTTTCTAGAAAATTTCCACCTTTTGAAAAAGAAATTTTCAATTATTATTATTATTTTTTTTAGACAATTCTGAGATTACTTTCAAAATTTCAGAGTTTTTGGGCAAAAATGTACTTTTTTTTTTACCACAATGGCCCCAATACGCTGTCGTAACATAGACCATTGGAGTACATACAACGTTTAAGAATGTCTTGTAAAAGAAGAATTAAACAAATGTTTCCACCACAGCTTTTAATCACAGTAGTGATGTTGGCATCCACACTCTAATGGTTGAAATTAGCATAACCAGCAATACAGTGAAACTATTGTTCTCTCCCCGCCTTACATTATTTCCTGTCCAACAATATGCTATTGTGATTTGAGGAGCGGCCATATTGGATCTCAAAGAATTGGAAGAACTGTCAGAACTTTTGGTGGAGTGTTTAAGTTGATTTTTCCAACTCAGAAAACAGAAATCCTGAGCTGGACTACAAATTGAACACCTTTAATTCGTCACATAATCCTGGAAACCATCATGTTTGAAGGAACATGGTGGTTTGCCATTAATAATCTAGTGAATGGAATCCATTAGTATTTTAGGGAAGCACTTTTAGTTGTTCTTACAGTTGCAGGGCTTTTAGTGTCGACCTCTACCAGCTCTGGTTGTTTTCACACCTGATAGTCAGTTAGATTTGGGACCAAACTTGCAACATTTGTTACATTTTCAGCTGCTGTGGTTCTTTTTCACACAGCACTGTCAAAGGAATCAAACCTTTAGAAAAACCTGTACTTCTCCCCGCCTGTGGGGGCGCTGCACCAAGAACCACGAAAAGAGACGACACAAAAACCTCTGAAGAACACACCGAGCGCAACTTTCTTCTTCACGAAATGCAAACAAACATGAAGATTTTAGCTGTTTGAGGATTTTTCTTTTGTATTTGATTAATGCACCAAACAAAAACTCTTCAGTGAGTTCAGAACGATTTGATTCAACATAAATGTCTGCAGAGCGGATGGGGGTTTACTGTACATTGAAGCTTGTGGTTGTGTTGATGAACATTTTTCTAAGTAGATTGTTTTCTGGTGAAGCGGTAGATGTTACAACCTGGTTTTTAAGTCTCTTTAAAATCTTTTTCAGGTGCAGATTTGAAAAATCCACCAGAGATGAAAATTGAGGTAACATAAAGCTGCATTTTTACCACCTGTTGTCGTTTAAACACGTTGGTCTTGGAGCTGCATGATAATCTCTCTGTGTTTCATCAGTGGACCGAAGACGAAGCGTCTCGGCCAGAGACGAAGCCAGAAGACGAGCCGAAGGCGGCTACATTGGACCAAAACGGTGCTGATCCACCAGCTAAAGGTAACTTAAATATTCTTTATTTACTAATTCAAGCTGAACTAGTCTGATAAAAGCCAAAAAAACAATGGTTTTGGTCAACACTGGATTCCTTGATGGTTCATCTCTAAGCAGCCAGACCTTCTTGAAATCTTGAGTTTTCTTTATCGGCAGCTTTTAGGATTTTAGATGCTTTTACACATTTTTAGGTTTGTTAAAACCACCCAGAAAAAGAAATAACAACAAAGTTATAATATTACAAGAATAAAGTTGTAATATTCGTAGAATTATCTAATTTTATTATCTAATCTACACCAAAAATTTAGAAACTAAAATGAGAAATGTTGAATGTTATATTTTAGTATCGGCTTTAAAAACACGGGAATCAAATTATCAATAAAATAAACAAAAATATTTTGTATAATAAAATTTTTTTGAAGAAACTGGCCAGGTGAGATCTTGATAAGTTTTTTTTTCTCATCAAGACAAATTTTTTCTTAATGAGAAAAGGTTTGTTCTGAGAATATGACGTTTCTGTCGGAACAAACCTCGGTCCTAAAGCTTCGCCGTTGATGGAAGTCAGTAAAGAACCAACAGGAGTCTGGATTTAGCTTTTATTGTCAGGCTATTTTTACATTGGCATTTCACAACAACTATAAGAAAGAAGCTTTGTTGTTGTTTACCAATACTTAAAACCAGCACAAAAGCTTCATAAATTGAAATTTAAAGGGTCATTAAGGTTTTATGGCTCTTTCTTTTTGGGACTTATAATGTTGCTGGAGAAAATGGTGTCTGAACGGTGGCGTAAAAACAAAGTTATTCTTTAATTCTGGTGCTTTTTCATGTCAAAAACATCCATGAGGCTTTAGAAAGTCGCCAGAACCTGTGAAAATGTAACATGAAGTAATTTATAGCTAAAGGCCTCCAATAACAAAAGCTCCGGTCATGTTTTTATTGAAGAAGAAGAAGAAGAAGCTGCAGAAGACAAAGACGACTGCATCTTTATCAGAATCCAGAAGGGCAGCGACAAATCGGCCAATCAGGAACCAGCAGTGATTTGTGGCGACTCCGTCACTCCCAAGAAAAAGAAGAAGAAGAAGAAGAAGTCCAAAAAAAGTTCTGATGAGACATTTCAGGTGGACATCGCAGAAACACCGACGACTGACGGAGACATGCTGACCAGCCGGAGAAAAAAGAAGAAAAAGAAGAGCAAAAAGAAGAGAGAAGAGGAGGATAAAACGGAGCTGGAGGAAGAGTCTGAAGTTGTTTCACCAAAGAAGAAAGAAAAGAAAAGGAAAAGAGAGAGAGAAGAGATGGAGGAAAAACAAGAGGAGGCCACATTTCCTTTAGAAAACACCAGAAAGAAGAAGAAAAAACGGATAGATGAGGCTGAGATGAAGGGAATGGAAGAAGGGAATCTGGCAGAAACGAAACAGAAGAGAAAAAGGGAGGAGCTGCAGTTTAAAGACGCACCAGCAGAGGGCGAGAAAGAGGAGACGAATGCCACAGCTGGTGAGTAGAAACAAGAAGTTAAAATCTTCCTGTTGGTGCAGATAACGTTAATTTTCGTCTGAAAATGTTTTAGACTCATCTCTGCTCTCGTCTGGAAAGAAGAAGAGGAGATTTCTGCGGAGGACGCTGAGCAGGAAGAGGAGGTTACAGCTTCGCAAGAAAGTGATGAAGATGACGAGGAATGCCCAGAGTCCCAACCGGATCGTCGCAGCAAGACAAAGGTTTGTTTGTTTTTAAATCTCATAATCTCTCTCTTACCTGAGAAATAACGAAACATCTGCATTTATGATGTTTATTTCCAGACAAAAGCAAAAACAAACTGTGAAGTCGCCAAAAACTCAAATAAACGCAGAACAAGAAGAAAATTCATCCAAGGAAAACCAGCTTCCGAGGAAGAAGAAGAAGAAATCGGTCAAGAACATCCTGGAGGCTCCTGAAGACCAATCCACAATCTCTAAAGAACCCAAGAAGAAGAGAATCTCGCCTCCTGCTGCTGTGACCCAACTTCCACCTGCAAAGAAGAGTAAGATTTACTTTACTAGAGTCTCTGTTTAAAAACGTTACTGATTCTTTACATCAACATCCACAGAGAAGGACACGTTGTGGATGAAACCAGAAGCTGCTCCGGAGGTAAGAAACGTTTAATACTCCTGTTATCTGTGTTTGCGTCAACCATCGCATTGGAAAACGTTGATGGAAACAGAAAAATTTTAAATGACAGATTTTGCAAAACAGTTTTGGTTTTTCTGAAAGAGTTAATGCGCTGAATGGGGGAGATGGAAATAGGTTTGTCAAATAAATCCTGAAACAGTGAATTTTCCAATTCACTGGTTGGTCTGTGCCTTACCAGAGGCACAGAACTGGAAAAGAAAAATCCAAATTGTTGCTTTGTTCATTTGCAGTCCATCACTGACCTTATAACTAACTGAAAAAAACTGTACTTTATTCTGTCCAGTAGATGGAGGCGCCTAGTTTGCATTTTCTTTTTTGCAACATTGTAAAAGTTCCCTCAAAATTTGCAAGACAATTGGATGACTACTGAAGTATCAATGCTTTCATTTAAAATGAGAGAAGCATGATGTGTATGTACTATTGCTAACCTTAAAGTGAAGGCATAACTCCGCCCACCTGACAAATTTAGAAACGTTCCTTCGAAGTGGGCGGAGCCAAGAGCCACTGGGGGCGTGGCCAAAACAAAAGAAGCACTGCTGCCAACTTCACAACTTTGGTTTTTATTTACGTTGCAGAAATCTCTGGCGACTTTTAATCAAATTAAATAACTGGGGCAAATCTACCGACTTTTTTTCTGTTTGAGAACTTTAGGGCGACAACGCTCTGCAGCAACTTTTTATTATCATCAGGAAAAAAAGGAAGTAGTTTATTGTCTAACAGCAGACCAGAAGTCTTTTCATCTCAGTTAATTTTTCGGCTCAAAATGACAGAAACTGTAAAGCGACTGAAAACTTTTTTGTAAACTGAAATCAATATAAAAGGTTATTAATGTGGAAAAACTATAACTAACTGGAACTATATCGTGCGTTTAAAACTAAAACATACTGAAATCATAGATAAATCCATTGTTTTCGTGTTTATGAATCTGTTTATTATCTTTTCAAATTGATTTGAAATTAAAACATTTTTTCCACACAGTTTTATGTCAGCTGTCGGCAAATTACGGCACTCCATAATCCTCAAAATGGCGGACAAAAGTTGAGATGAAACGGCAGTCAGTTGTTCAGCAGTGGAATGTATTTTTTGAAAATAGCATCTTCTGTTGAGTATTTATTATCCAATTGATGTAAAATTACAATAAAACAGATGTTGGAGACATATCTATTAGAAAGTCTCAGTCTTCATGTTATTTTGAAAGTTAAATAATCCAAATGTTACAAGAGTAACATATGGATTAGTATTTACGAAAGCCTCCATCATCTGCTCTCTCTAATAAGTTATTCTGCTTTTGTCACATTTCCAGAAAAAGAAAAAATCCCACAAAAAGCAGAAAAACTGAATCATCTAGGTGAGTATCATTGTCCAGACTTTTACAGATTAATTTATTAAAATGGAAGGGAGGATAAATATCCAGTACTTATTTTTCCCAGCAGTCACTGGAAGCTTTAATATGTTTAACCATTTTTCTGGTTTCCTTCCAGGATTTTCTCCTCGCACACCAACGGATGCTGAAAACCCAAGATGCACCTGTTTCATCCTCGATTACTCTGATTTCTGGAGTTACTCTGACAAACTGGTGATGGGTTTAATATCTCTGGTGGGGATTCAAAGAGCTAAACATAACCAAAAACTTTGGTGTATTTCAGCAATAAAACTACAGTGTAGCAGTTAACGAGCCTTAGAAACAATTACACAAAAGCTTAAAATTATGTTGGGTAGCTTTGGATATTTTTCACTTACTTTTAACAAGTTAAGAGATAATTTGTCTTCATCTTTTTTAAGGAGATGACACTAAGGTTGAAAAGGTAATTAGAACATATTTGGGTGATAAAACATGGCAGTAAAAGGTCAAACATGAAGCAGGTTTTATATAATCTATTTTGTATTAACGTTTGAGTTAAAATTGTCTTTGAGGGATCAAACTGTGAAGCGCTTTAAGTTTTGATGTGTGTTGTAGCTGCTGTTTAGTCTCAAGCTGTGAATTTCTGTTTCATTTTCCTGTTACTGGGGATTTATTTCCTTTGTTACATAGAGTTTATATTTAATAAACAGCGTTAGAGCCCATTAATAATCCACTACATTTCAGTTTTGCTGAGATAAAATCTGTAACCAACAACAGTTGTCACAATAAATAAATATATTTATATAATATTGACACAGTTCAGGATGTTCATGACGTTTCTGTAAAATCTTTTTAAATGAGCAAAGTACAAACACTTTCCCTAAAGACAGTGGAGTGCGTTAACATTTCCAAAAAGCTTTAATTCCTGAAGTAAAACAATGTTGACAATTTGATCATTCAGATTAATATGATTACATTTTCCAAATCGTTCACATGACAGGCGGTCAGACCAGTGACTCTCATATGTGCGTCTGAAACTCCTGTAATTATTTCTTCGGTTGTTTCACCTATTAAAGTGTTTTTTTTTCTTTAAAATTGATTCCTTGTGTGCTGTTTCAATAAATATTATAATTCTCTATGCCAGTAATAAATGCACTGGTTGTAGGAGTTTCGGTAGCAGGTGGTGAAGTTATTATATCTACATTATTCTCATGTATCTGACAGCCATCTTGGTAGGAATCTGTAACTGTCATGACAGTTGCTATGACAACAATAAACAAGTCAAGCTTAGAACTAGGGCTCGTATAAACAACTGTCACTTGATTACACTTTTTGAGTACTCTAGTTTCTTTTTGTTGGTCTTGAAGCCATTATTATCTATCCTTTGCGGTGTGGTTGCCTACCAAGATGGCGGTTCAGTGTTAGAATATTTTCTTTTGCATTAAAACAAGGACAGAAAATAGTAAAAACCCAAATAGCATTCATACAGATAAAGATCTCCAGATCTAAGCTAAAATTAGCTAAAATGCCAACATTAGCTACATGCTGCAGCTGTTTAAGCCATTTATTCTCTCCACATAAAATGTTGCTGAAATGATTAATCAGATTAATTACATTGAATTGATTATTGAAATAATTGGCAACTACTTTATTTATCTTTTAGTTGTTAACTGGAGTATACAGATGAAAAAGGACTATTTACTGAAAGAACAAAATAATAAAAGTAATTAAGCCAAAGCTGTGCAAAAATACATTTAAGAAAAAAAAAAGAACCTTTGTAAATATGTTCTACCTGAATCTGCTCAAGTGACAATTTTAGATTTAACAGGTTGAGGTCCTGTTTCAAAAAATCACCCATTAAGCACCTTTTGCTATGAAATTATTACTGGTTAATCCGAAACATAATCACCAGATTATCGCTACATTATATTGATGTTAAGTCAAGTAGAAACGGTTTAGATTAGAAAAAATATTTTAGCTTCTTTGCTACAAATTATTGTGTTTTTAATGAAAAATCTGCAGAATGTGCCAGTTGTTTTATCCAATTAATTGGCAGAATTATCAACAATTAAAATTATCGTTAGTTGCAGCCCTAATTTGAACAGAGGTACTAAATTTTAAATTCACAGCCTCAATTAACAGAACGCGCCTGAAAATCATCAAAATGTCTGTAAACATTGAAAACAGGCATTTTACTGTCAATGTTGCTTCAGTTTGTGACTGATTATGACTCTGATGAGTTAAAACGCGGAAAAGCATTCTGTAAATTAAGCCGTCCTCCATAAAAAAAACAATCTGTGAAATCTGACGTTATTTTCTCACTGAGACGAGTGGGAAACGGCTGCGAAGCGACGACTGTGTGTAATTCCAGGAGGACGGCCTGATGGGACAGAGCGACACGCGGCAGCATCAGAGCTTTACAATCCCACGCTTTCTGCCTTAAATCAGCAGATTTGTTGGAAAAGCTATTGAGTGCTCGTCCCCCCGCAGGTGAGGCTGCTTTTATGGAGACTCCTGTTGTAATCTGCAGCTAATGAAAGTGAGCGTTCATAACCCAAAGCAGTGTTGCACACTGAGGCAGTTAATCTGAACTGTGGGGCATTTCTGTGCAAATTAACCTGTTCCACAGTAATTTTCTGCTGCAGCCATTATAGATTTTCACATTTGCACCAGTTTGCTGACGGCCGCATTTGCAAGAAAAAAAAACAAAACACATTAATGAGGATAAAAGTGGGAACTGAAATAAATTCATTGTTTTTTTGTTTTTAAGTGAATCAGAGGCTAATAAAGAAGCAGGCGGGCTGAATTACTACGCTGGAGGGAGACGACGTAAAAATAAAAATATTCATCCTTACTATGAGGTATTTATGGTTTAAAAGTATTTCTAGAACACTATGCTTCTTAAAACGTCGCACGTTTATCTCCCTCTTAAAGGGCCGTAAGTCTTACTTCAAATTATTAAAGCCAGACTATGAAAATAAAGTCATAACAACAGAATAAAGAGACAATATTAACAGAAAAATGTAAAATTAATAGAACAAAAACGTATTTAATAAAAAAAATTATCAAGATCTGACCAAACACGGGAAAGTCCATGTAGTTCTTTCTTTGAAATGATTTCCACAATTGTTACAAAGTCCTGATAATAACTTGATGCTAATGTGTAAAAATTTGTATTTTGTTATTTGTAAAACTGATATGAAAATGTAAATTACAACTTTATTCCTGTTATGATGAGTTTATTCTTCTGGTTATCTTTCTACTTCACTGCAAACATTATGACTATTCTCATATTACCACTTTATTCTTGTAATATCACTTTATTCTCATATTATTACAACTTGCTATTCTTGTAATTTCAAAAACATAATTATATTAGTCTTGCCTTAATACAGTAGAACCCAAAAAAGTCTCTCAAATAAACTTTGGAAAGCTTTGCTAAACATTTTATGCTTAATTTTATGACTTCAAACTGAATTACAATTTAACTAAGTTGGTAAAACTAAAGTTGTTCTAAATGAACATATATATTTGGGACTTTTAGAGATGAAACAAAATACACAAGTTTAAAATCAATTTGTAATTATACTGACGTTACAGACTGACTCTACTTATAACAAGACCAGAGCAAAACATTTATTACCCAGTTTGTCCGCAGCATTTGAAAGTTTGGTAAATACAGACGGAGGGAAGAGGAGCTGGATGGATGGATGATTGACAAACGACTGGAAGGAGGTGAAACTACTTTCCAGACTGTTTTTCTAAACTTGTCAGGATTTTCCAGACTGCAGGAACTCTGAACGAACCAAACAACTCTTAATGTGATGTCTGTCGTCTATAAACGTGTCATTACGTCTGCTTTGTTCTCTTCAGCCCAATTACAGGCCAGAGAAGGTCGAGGACGGGCCGAAACAATGACTTTTGTCTGTCTCCATGGCAACTGCCCCCACAAACAACTACAGGTTCAGCATTGAAGGCAATCGGGCTCATCAAAACAACAAAGCTGTGCTGACAAGTTGTAATTAAAGCTTATTTTATACCTCTGAGGTTCCAGTGGTATAATGAAGAACGTTTGGGTTCTTTGTTACAGTTCAGTTTTTATTTATATAATTCAGTAAGTTGTAATTAGTTTTTGGAGTGTGTTTGCTATTAGTTACTAGTGTGAATGCTGTAAAGCATTTACACTCTTGAGTTCCTCTACATTTTCTGTACACTTTTCACCACTTAATTACTTCTGCATACTTTGTGCTTTTTCAACCATATTCTGCTCATTCAGAACATTTCGGCTATGTGTTTTGGCATTGCCATCTTATACGGTTTAAGAAATATTCAGCTTTTTGTGATCATCTTGGGTACCATTGAAAGAAATGGAGCATTCTGCTGAAAACATTGGACTCTTTCACAGGGAAATATTTATACTTACTTTCAGTTACAAACCTCATTCCACCTTTGAATGTAGACAGATCCTTCAACTAATTACAACTCTGCTTCAAACCCAAACACTAACCCCAGTTTCAGCCCTAGTTCTAACCCTAGCCCTAAACCCTAACCCTAAGGCCAACGCCTAATAAACATTTTCAACGTCATACTATACTTTTAATCTTATTTTTGTACTTTCTGATGTCCAAAAGAACAAAACCCTTAACCTCGACCCCTTACCCAAACCCTAAACCATATAACCTAACCCTAGCCCTAAACCCTAAGCCTAAAGCTTAGGGTTTAGGGTCTAATCATTAAACATTTTCGATGTCATACTATACTTTGAATCTTATTTCTGAACTTTCTGATGTCCGAAAGAACAAAACCCTTAACCCTGACCCCTTACCCAAACCCTAAAGCCTATACCCTAACCCCAGTTCTAACCCCAGTTCTAATCCCAGTTCAACCCATTTCAACCCCAGTTTCAACCCTAGTTCTAACCCCACTTCAACCCCAGTTTCAACCCTAGTTCTAACCCCAGTTTCAACCCCAGTTCTAATCCCAGTTCAACCCATTTCAACCCCAGTTTCAACCCTAGTTCTAACCCCAGTTTCAACCCCAGTTCTAATCCCAGTTCAACCCATTTCAACCCCAGTTTCAACCCTAGTTCTAACCCCAGTTTCAACCCCAGTTCTAATCCCAGTTCAACCCATTTCAACCCCAGTTTCAACTCTAGTTCTAACCCCAGTTCTAACCCCAGTTCTAGCCCCAGTTTCAAACCCTATTTCTAACCCTAGTTTCAACACTAGTTCTAATCTCAGTTTCAACCTTAGGTCTAATCTTAATTCCAACCCTCATAAAACCTCTTTCCAACCCTAATTCAACCCCAACTCTAACATTGCCACCCTAGTTCCAATCCTCCATAATACCCTAATCCCAACCTCACTTCAAACCAAATTTCCAATCCTAGTTCAAATCCTACTTTCAGTATGTTTGGATTTATAAACGCACACATAGTTGTAGTTTTCCCTCTCTATTTATTTCAGGTAATTAATGTCTCCTCAATTTCAGTTTGTCATTTTGTTAGTTTTAGCTAACTACAAGAACCCTGGTGGCTTGTCAGTCTGAGCTGACAGGCACTGAAGCAAATTACACCTGTTTCAGAGTACAGAGAACATAAATAAATCACAAAAAGAAAGGAAATCCCAACCAGTGCCTCCTTCTTTTAAACCAAAGAGTTTCAGTCCCGCCAGTAGGGGGCAGTGTTTGCCTGCGTGAGCATGGCGCTGAGGCTCTTCTCGGTGATTTGTTTGTCCTGCTGAATGAGTTTGCTGCCTGTCATTAAAGCAGCCATGCAGGGAGGAGCAGTTTGTCTGTCACGGCCCCCGTGAGGCTGCTCCGAGTTCAGTGCTCCCCCCTCCGGCTCCGCTCCGTCTGTATCCGTCTCTGTTTGTGTCTCTGCCCGCCGCGTGCATCACGGCCACTCCGTCTAAACTACCGGCGTCACGCTGATGGAGTCATCCAGAGCAGCTCGTAATATCTGCAACTTCTTCATCATTACGACGGAGCGACGCGCTGCAGTCACCGCAATAAAAGCTCAGAAACAGGGGCAGAGCTGGAGCTGTTCATTTATAAAGAACAGGCCAAGTCAGGGGTGTTCAAAGTGTGGCCCGGGGGCCATGTGTGGCCCTTCAAATGATACAACTTTGACCAGTCCAGCACAAGTAGTTGATGCAGATGGAGACTTTCTTTGTTCTGCTGAATGAGTTGTGATATATCAAAACCTGGTTGAAGATCACAGCTTCACACGGCCCTGACATGTTTTCCTACCGGTCTCTGTGTGTCCCTGCAGCATGAATTTGCTCTCCAGGAGCAAATACAGCCGGTATATGAATGTGAGGAAGCGCATCAACACGCAGCATTCCCTGGAGCCCGCTGCAGATTGCTCACGCTGCTTTGGGAACGCGTTTTACCGTCTCATGCATATGCCTTCAGCTTAGACTGTAGTTGTGTTATTACCTTTATCAGAATCCTCCAGCTCCCCACATCCCATTTATAGGATATGTGGATCACTGACAGCCCAGTCCGTAATAAACTTGTTCATTTCCCTTCCTTCCCTCTGAATAATCCCGGCGGACACGCGCTCCTCTGTGCTGATCCGACAGTCTGCGCCACCGCCATAATGGCCCTTTCTTTAAAGGACAAGATGAGATGAGGGAGCGACGCTGCCGCTGCTAGCTAATCAAGCTGTCAGTCTGTATGTACGTTTGCATTGTTATTGTTCTGCAGAGACACAAATAAATGTCACAACGATCACAACAGGACTGTAAAAGTAGCAGCCCGAGATCATCTTGTGCCAGGAATCGTCCAAGAAGAAAAGTCATCAACAAGACGTTTCCCTTCCTCTGGGAACGCCGGATGAAACGGACTCATCAGGACGACACAGTTTGGTCTTTAAAGACACAAATATTTATCATGAAACAGCAGCGGGACTTCATCCAGCTAGCTACTGTTAAAGTTTTGAACCTGAATATTTAAATTAGAGGCTGATCGATGTCAAGATTTTACTGCCTTAAGGTGATTTAAAGCGATTTGTATCTGAAACTGTATGAATTTAATGAAAGAAATCAATACTTGACATCAGGAATAAAGGTAAAGATATTGGCAGTGGCGACCCTAAACGGGGTGCCAGGGGGGACCACGACCCCCTCTTGAAAAATGTTTACTACCCTAGAAAATCATGATCATAGAGAAGTATACATTCATTTTCTTCCATCAAGACATAAATTTAAATTCCGATAAATGTCTACATATGTATTTCACAAAATATGTTTTATTTAAATAATCTAAAATCTAAATTAATTTTATATTAAAAATAATTTAAATAAAATAAATTTTATTTTATTACATTTCAAAATAGATTGAATAAAATAAATTTTTTATTGGAAAAAAAATAAAACATGTATTTTTTTATTAAATAAAAAATTAATGATTTATTTATTTATTTATTATTCATTTATTTTGCTGGCTTGGTTCAAACAGCTTGAGGTAAATTTTCTGGTGGCGCCACTGGGCATTTGCAGATTTCTTCCATATTTCACTGTAGCAATTCTTACAATAAAGACACATATGACCTCAAAACACTTTAAATAGTAATGAACACCAACATCATATCACAGTTCAATTTCCTCAATTTTGGGCGATTAACGATTGGCCAATACTTCCAAATCAAAGAGTTTTGAGGAATTTTACCAAATGCAACAGAAAACCCATTTTCAGGTTGCATGTTTGGAAGGAAAATCTGTTTTGATGTTTTTAGAAAAAGAACAAGAAGATCAATCCAATTTGTGGAGTTGGAGCAACTTCTGCAGCAACACAGAAGAGTTCATTCAGATTTTACAGCAACATGCTGTCCACAGAGACATTCATGCATTTTGCAGCAAAACAAAACAACCATCTTCTGTTTATATCGTCTAATTAAATTAAAGTCAAAGAAAGTCATTTTGGATTTTTATTTTAGGTTTAGTTCTACGGCTCAGTGATGAAATCAGGAGCAGCTCAGTGTTTGGGGTTTAAATATTACTGACGTTCATCAGCAAATATTTAATAATTCTATATTGGGTTTGCCTACAATAACAACAAGAAGTTACAAATGCAAATTAATCAAATCAAATCAAATCAAATTTTATTTGTATAGCACATTTCAGCAACAAGGCATTTCAAAGTGCTTTACATCATAAACATAA
>CAEGAE010076871.1:0-18313 GCA_903067095.1 Girardinus metallicus
TTAATTTTCTAAACTACAGAAAAGTAACTGTTAGAGAAGCTCAAATGTGAAAAATTGGACTGATGTTGATATGCGATGGTAACACTGCTGTTATGATAGATTTACCAATGTTTTATTTTATCTTTTTTTTATCCGATTACCCGATTAATCGTAAGAATAATCGATAGATTACTCGATTACTAAAATATTAGTTTACAACAGCCCTATTTACAGGTTTTAATTTGTGACTCGTGCTGAGTGAGTGGGTGTGTATTTACCTCTAGTATCACGACATCATAATCGCTGAAGGAGCAGAACAGAGGAGCCCAGGCAGCGTCGTTCCTGATCACCTCATTGATGAGATACTCGAAGTCCAGAGTCAGCTGTTCTACACAAACACTCTGCCACAGAAACACATAGGCAGCTTGAAACCGGCTAAATGGGAAACTGAATGGTTTGTTCCGTTATTTCGACCATATATTCAATTAATGGAGCACGACACACCATGAAAACCCCACAACATTATGACTAACATAGGAGCAGGTCAGTATGAGATTGTTATGAGATTGCAAAAGTCATATCAAGCAATTATTTTACCACCAGTTAAGGTTGTGTCTGACGGATGTATTCTCCAACATAACATTGTCACACACCTGTCCATTATGCGGCCCAGTGATCAGCTGCAGGTTTCTTCCTTTTAGATCGGTGACAGTGAAGGGCAGCTGGACTTTATCGTCCTCATAGCCTGGAAAAACAAACTATTAGTTTACTAAGGAAAGTGTAGAAGGAACTCTGAGGCACTAATACTTTTACCCCCAGCTCCTCCTGAACTTTGCTCTGCTGCCCCTTGCTGTTGGAGGCGGTAGTGGAGACGAGAGTAGTTGACGTATCCGGGTTCGCTGAGGCTCGGATCCTGGCTCGAGGACGGCGCTGAGGTTGATGGAAGTGACAAAGGAGGAGAGGCGGGAGACGCGGCGAGACGAGGGCTTCCGTATGACGTAGATGCTTGCTGTGAACTAGTCCGTCTGTCCTCCGCTTTCCTGTCTTTACAATCCTCCTCCGCTCTTGAGGGGTCTGCGTTAATCCCTTTATCTGCCGCTTTATGCGGTGCCTCCTTTTCGTCACCATCGGCTGTTCTCCTCTCCCCGGGGCGCTCAGTCTCTCTGGCCGCTCCAAACCCTCCCTGGGCTCGCCGGAAAAGATCGGCTGCAAACTCCCGGGCTCTCATTGCTGCTTGCGATTGGCTGGGCGATGAGGGAACTGGAGGGGGCCTGCAGGGAAAAAGTCGGCTTTCTGGAGATCCCTGGGGTAACGATGAAGAATCAGGTGATGTTGAGGAAAGAGATGATGAGGTTTGAGTTGACTGGGCAGCTCCCTTTGTGTAAAGAATCTGGGATGACTGGTCTTGTTTTTCTGAAAAGAAAGTGAACTCAGATTAGGGAAACAAAACCTGACTTGCGATGTAGGTGGACTGAATCACTTGCGTCCTTTAAATCTAGACTAAAATCCCACCTGTTTGGAGTTGCTTTTGAAACATAATCGATTATGAATTTAATGATGGCACTAGACTAAATGTAATGTTTCAATTGTTGGTTCTGTGTGGCATGATTTTGTGTTTTTATTATGTAAAGCACTTTGAAATGCCTTGTTGCTGAAATGTGCTACTCAAATAAAATTTTATTGATCGACTTTAAGAAAACAACATGCAAGGCAGATGATGACAAATAATATCTAATCATGACAAAGATTAGGGCTGCAACTAATGATTATTTTAGTAATTGATGATTCTGACGACTAATTGGATTAAAAAATGTTCATATTCTGCAGATCTTTAATTTAACCACTTCAGTGTCTCTTACACAATACTGAATACACATTAAAAGATGCAAGAAAACAAATATTCATTTTGTCAATAAGAAAACATTTTATAGAAAAATGCAATAACATATCAAATTATAAATCTGCAGCTAAAAACATTTCTAACAGCATGTGAGAAGCTCAGCCGTTTCTGCTTGACCTAATAAAGATGGAATACCTCTGTGGTTTTTAGGGGATATTATATACCTGTACAACACAAACATCATTTTAAAGTGGATGTGAAGTTAAACACAGCTTTAACTCTTTTTTGCATTACAATCCGAAAGTGTCGCATGCATCCGCGCTAACTTTTTAGATCGTTCTCGTTGTGTTTTGGCCTCACCGGGGCAGAGCGAGATGCTGCAGGCCACCAGAGAGTAGCTAGTATTCAACAAGACGACCTGGTCCTTCTTCAGCTGGAAAGCTGGCTGAAACGTGGGAAACGGGTACACCACCTGGTACCTGCTGTTCATCACATACCCATGTTCAAGGCACTCTCCACTTCCTGCGGGACACAAATGGATTAATGCGGCTGGGAGAAGGAGGCAAGAGCAGGAGCAAGCCATCAGTACAAAACTCTTGCATTTTTTAGACAAAGTGATGGGAGAGAGAGAGAGGATGCAATTGACAGAAGGCAAATACATCAGCACACCACATAGACAGCCCCACCCATACAAGATAATCAGTAAGACAACGTTGATCAAATAAATATTTCGCCTTTGCGTTTACCATTTATTCCGCGGTGTAAAGTACCAACTAAAATGCTGGATTTGATGATGTTCATCAAACACTGGCACAGTGATGATGAACTATTTTTAAAACGTAGTGCGTGGAGGTTCACCTGTTCGTATGGTTGTGGCCGAAGGAAGCGGACAGCACTTTGAGCACGGCTGGAACGGAGGCATGGAGGCGATGGTGATGTAGATGTCCCTGTTGTTCTCATCACTCATCATCAGGTTCATCAACACAGAACTTGAGCTGCGTGTACTGAGCGGGAAAAACCTCTTAGCTAAACATCGGCACTGACAGAATTCTAGATCAAGTGTGCCAGCAATATTTCCTACTTGAAACCAAAGATGACAATTTTGGTGTGGTCGTTTGGCCACTCACACACGGTGAGGTACAGGTCGCTGTAGATTTCCTCCCCTGCAAACAGTCGCACATGATGGACCTAAAGAGAACAGGGAAGATGCTCGTACAGATGTCTGCCAATCAAAACACCTGCAAGGACGCTCTGGTTTCCTTCCACTTACCTGTTTGAGTCGACTGTGCAGGTTGAACTCCCACCAGTAGAGGTGGTAGGTGTAAAAAGAGAAATCGTCATCTTCTCCGCAGTCGCTGGTGTAAGACAGAACGTAGCGGCCGCATTTGGTGAAGCCAAGGAAGATGTGCCTGCACCCAAACGGTAATACTTAACGCAGTTTGAACTGCAACACTTTAGCAACGATAGCTAACAGAAAATTATTACATCGTTCTCAATAATCAATGGAAAAATCTTCATTGGCATTTTTGCATGAATCTACTGTTTTTTGATAACGATGCTATAATGCACATTTTAAGAGAAAATTTATGGTTTTTCTACAATTATTAGTGTTTATTTGTATACAGGACAGAATGTAGAAATCCAATTTCACGCTTTAGAAAAAGAAAACATTGGTATTAAGACTAAAAATACTGCAAGCACAGTATTACATTTAATATTGTGATAATCATATCAGCTGTACTAAATCTACTCGTTCAGCACTCCTCTCGTTCACAGCTTTCGCTACAATTGTTCTCACACACTGTGTGACCTTTAGCCTGGTGAGCATAGTGATGCGAGTGAGGTACGGCAGTCTGCTGCAGAGAGACTCAATTCAAAACATTTGGAATATATGTGCAGTATAAAAGCTGCACACTGACAGTGATGATGAACTATTTGTAAAACGTAGTGCAGTTTCTGTCATTCCAATTGGTTTTGAAACTCATTTTACCTGCTGGTGTGAAAATATGAAGCATTAGTTACATTTTCATCCAATTATTTGAAAATTAAGGCTGAATGAAAAGAAAAGATGATTGTACTTATTAAAAATTGAAAGTTACAAATGTAACTACGGTTCTATGAATCCCGGATGACCGCCAGAGGTTCTCCGTCACTCAGAATCCTTGCGTTTCGCGAGAAGATTCTGTAGGAGCAGAGCCTCGGATGATGTGACGCTATATAGCCTCTGATTGATCATCCGATATGTCACAGGTGTGACTCTGTTGATATTATTGCTCGAACGGCGCATGCGCAAAGGGAACATTCAGTGCTTTCAGCACCGCCCTCTGGCGGTCAGTAGAGCTCAAGATTCAAACTCTTTTACTTGTCTTTATTTATATTATATTGTGTCTTTAATGCCTCAGTGTCCCCTAATAAAAGCAGCCTATCAAAATCTGAAATAGGCATTTTTGCAAATGAGATTCTAACAGTATGATAACCTTCTGGAAATATATCGCAGCAACACTATGCTTACAATAAAATATATGAAAATGTATAAGAATGTCTACCTGCTTTGATTTAAAACAGAAAAACAACAAATAGTGCTGCTACTGCTACTAAATAAAGCAGCAATAACATAAGTTATATGAGTAACATTTGTTCATTATGTAGATTTGTAACTTAAACTTGATTAGGATTAGTTTGAAACTGTTTAGTGTGTTTTTCTTTGTTTTTGTAGAGTTTAACATAAGATGATACTGTATTATTCTGGCTGCTCAGTCAGAGTGATGGATAGCACGTCTTCAGTTTCAACACCATGGCTGCCAATGTTTTTCAGACTGGAAACATTTTCCAACCAATTTTTCTTTCTTCTACTGGAAAAATGTTTTTCTGCTCCCTGCAGCTGGAGAAATCTCCACTGACTCCTGCATTTATTCTGTTACAGAAATATCTAAAGACTTGTTGTCTGTTATTTAGTCCACTGGGTAAAGTGGCTAAATGATTATTTGCAAGTAAAGGAGATGACAGAGGTTAGATCATCCAGGATGATAAAATGGTTTGTGCTTCCATTTATATCCAAGCCAGAACGTGTGTTGATGAAAGGTCTGAAAAGGATCTTCACTCCTAAAACTAACTTACAAACAAGATAAAAAAATTTTTTAAATAAGAAGAAACACAGACCCTGCTCTGAGGAACTCCTCGCTGACAATGTTCTTCAATGGGACACAAACTCGAGGCGGCAGCTTTCTAAACAGGCGCTGAGAAAACTGTCCCGACAGCTGTAGAACAAAAGAAAATGATAGCAACAAAACAGTGACAGGCCGGTTTCCTACAGTTGAATCCTAATAAATTTAATTATTCATTTCAGCAATTATTTCAAAAAGTTAAATATAAATATTATAACCTCTGTTTGCACAATTATAAGGCAACTTAGAAATTCGCCCACTCAATTTTACGTGTATTTTCTAACTTCAAGCTGCATAAACTTGAATACTTGTTGAATTTAGGAGGAGTAGGTTTGCAGAGTTCAGAGAAAGCGAGGCTTCAGGAGATCAACACTATCAAGTTGTGATTATTAGTCAGCCTATATCTCTCTTGTAAAAAGGGCCAGATAAAAAGTACTAGATAAAAAGTACAAAAAAATGTCTTTATGCACAACTCTTGAAATTAGCAAGATTTTGGGGTGTGATCAGAGAACCCACTTAATTAGAAAGGTGGAGCTACCTCCTTCAATGCTTTCATATTTTATGAAAGTCATGGACGAACTCTTAAATATTCAGGTCTGAAGTTTGTTAGCATTTTTGGATTGACAGAGTACTGTAGTTATACAATAAAATAAATCGTCAAAAACAACTGGCCTGATAATTGAGCTCAATTTATTTAAAACGTTTAATGAGAGGACATAAGTTGACAGGTAGTGTCGGACATTGACGAATTATAGCAAGAAAAAAAATTGTTTATGTTGTTACTGACCTATTGTATTCGGTCAACTTCGTTCTAAATAAAAGTCTGCGCTCATTAGCAAGTGCAACCGAACACAAAATCTTGGGGAAACGTTAAGATACCAGAAAACGGCAACGGTTTACTGTTTGTAACATTAGCTTAATTAGCCACCTGACAGAGGGCAGTTGTTTATTGGTTAGCTGCTGAGCTAGTTAGCAACTGGCTAATAGCCTCATCGGTTGCAAAAATGGGGAGGTCTCAACTAGTATATCTACGTCTCTTGACAAAATTACTATTTTTAGGTCAATATTATATATACTCGCCTTGCCACGTACTAGAAGCTTTACGACATGGTCTTTATGTTTTCTTTGTCTTTTCTGTTTGCCATCGTCCTTTTCAGATTTCGAGCTGGGCGCCATATCCTACTGAGCCGTTGTTCCCAGTTGAAGCAGGGTGTATCCTGATTGGTTCGCACAATGCAACACTGAACTCCTATTGGTTGGTGGACATTTCAATCAAAACCTCAACGGGTTGAGCTAAACCAGGTTACGCCCCTGCAGTAGTCTGCACACTGGGAGATTTAAATGTGCTTTGGTTAATATTTCTCCATGAGAAACAATATGAAATCACTAAGTGGATAAGAATTGAACCACACCAACACAGCGGTATCATATTAATGTTTTATTGAAGTCTTTAAAAACAAACCGTAAAAAAAAAAAAAAAAAAAAAAAAGTAAAAATAGGGCAGAACCTAATGGAAGAAATGTCTCAAAAGTAAAGCTGAGAATGAAAAGGAGGGCAGTCAAGCACACAAATATACATGCACACACAACCAGCCTACACTTAGTAGGACAATTAGTGACCAATTGCTGCCAAACCGCATTCAGTTTTTGTAGCATTCAGTAGCATTACAGGTATTACAAACACTCAATACCCTCTTTAAAAAATAAAGAATACAATTTAAAAATCCTCACGGCAGGAAGATTAACACCTGCAAATTAAACATTAGGAATGTTAAAAAAAAAAAAAGTACCTAGATCAAAACAACTTTGCAATTATCTTTCATACAAAGATAATTAGTTAATATATTCAAAATACTGCTAGACAGCTTTTTGTACCCTCTGAAAACTGAAGGGAAATACTAAATGTGAATCAGTATTGAGATGCTGTTGTGATAGCTTGCAAGCAAAATTGCTTATTTCACATTTTCATAAAAAAAAAATAAAAAAAATAAAAAAAATGAAACCTTTACTTGAATAATGAGGTGAGGCAGTCATGTAAAGGGGAAAACTGAACAGGAAAGGTATTTAGTGCTTTGTTCAATTTATGGGCGCAATGTGTTCCCCTTTTTAAATCCATAAAAAAAAAGTATGTCACATGGATAACATTATGAGGGATAAGCAGACCTTGGCCTTGTCTTATTAAAGCCAAATAAAGGAAAAGTAACCGCATCCTGAGATCCAATACATCCGTCCAACAAATCAACAAAGGGTTTTACTGGGGCTGAAAAGAGAAAACAGACACAAGATGATTATTTTTGTGTGCTGAGGTCCTCTCATGAAGTAAATAAACTGGCAGCCTCAACAGAAAGTATGAGATATTAGATTGTGAACATCTGTTACAAAAAAAAATGTCTCATCAGAAGCAACAAGGTGCATTACCTGCTGTCCCGGCTGTGGACCACCTGCCTGTCCGGGAGCTTGTCCTGCCTGTCCATAGTAGGCGGCCTGCTGTCTGTAGTACTCAGCCCAGGCTGCACTGTAGTCCTGCTGTCCACCAGCGTCACCGCCACCTGGTGCTGCAGCTGCAGCAGCTGGTGCTGAGCCTGGAGTGGCTGCTGCTCCTCCACCTGGCTGAGCTGGAAAAAATAAATAAAATTCATCAGTAAGTCATAAAATCGATTAGTGATGCACCAGTTATTTTATTAAAGGCATCAAGATTGAAGACTGTCATTCTATAGACAGTTCACTGTGTGATGCTAATCAGATGATTGATATTTGAGTTTTTGAACTCAAATATCAATTTTAGATTGTCATTTTCTGTCCTCTGTCTGCAATTGTATTTTTTAATGAAAGTTAAAACATGTAAAAAAAAAAAAAAAAGTAATTTGTTGTAGGACTTGAGTGTCTGTGACCAAAACTAGAGATGCGCGGTCTTCCTGGTTAACATTCATCTCCAGTTTTCTTTGAGGTCTCGTCAGCATATTCTGACAAGGCAATAATGGATAAGAAAAAAAGACGCACTGCAAGTTCTTTGATAGAGATAAAGAGATAATTCCCTAATAGGGATGCAAGTTATTGATTAATGAGTTAATTTTAAGTAGATTGATCTAATGGAGCGATTAAGCGGCCATTTTCTTGAAATCTTCAGTTTTCTCTTGTATCAAGAGTTATGACTGTCTTTCCATAACATCAAGGAATACATTTTTTGTGATATACTGAATTAAAAAAAATAATAAAATTTTTAATTTAGCATTATTTTGAATCAGCGCAACTGTATCCAATACTGACTAATTAACTGCCGTTTTCTCACATTATTAAACATATATTTATAAAACATAGCAAAATAGGAACTTCTTAAGTTGGTCTTTAGAAAAATAAATTGCTGAATAGAATAAAAAATGTGACCAGTCAATGCCCCATGACCAGAGAGATGTTCATACTGAAGTACCTTAATCCAGCTTGGCTGAATGAGCACCATTAATCTGAAATTTAAGGCACCTACTATGTGTTTCTATTTTACAAAAGAACCACAACAAAAGCATTTTGCATCCGAAACCAGACTCTGTATGGCCCTGCCGCCTTAATTCCCGATCAACTGGCTCTGCTTATGGAGGACCAGTGGTGCCCTCTGCTGGATGGCGACCAAACTACAACACTGAAAGAAAGTCTAAGAGGACTGTTAATATCGAATGTTACTCATTTTAATCTAATAGACCATTAGTTGACGATTAATCGTTAGTTGATTGTTTGTTTCTATTCCTAATAGCCACAATGTGATTTTTCTTAACACACCAATCCCCTGAAAAAAGTATCAACATAAATTCAGTATTTGCTCCTGCTGCTCACCAATTAGATCCATTCAGGAGAAAATTAGGGGATTAAAATCTCTGGCAGATTGACTGGTGCAGCCCAAGCCACTAAACTGCACTTCAAAGTTCAGTCAGATTTTGTTTCACCACATCCAACTTACTCATGCCCATCTTCTTATAATATTCCTCCCAGGCTTTCGTATAGTCAGGCTGGCCCCCACAAGTCTGAGCTACTTGGCCCTGGTCCCCTGCTGCTGCAGGGGCACCTGGTGCCTGGGGGGCCATGGCGCCCCCTGGCTGCTGCCCATAATACTGAGCATAGTACGCTGCCCATGCAGCGTTTGGATCTGCAGCTGCCTTGTCTAAAGAGAATTAAAAAAGAAAAAAATAAAACCCAATAAAATAAATCATGCTTCAGAACCACAGAAAAAGAGAATGTGGCCAATAGGAGACACTTACTGGGGTCATGTGAATTTGGAGCTTGCCACTGTTGGTAAGGATTTCCCCAACCTTGTGAACAATACTGGGGACCCCCAGGAGCTCCACTACAAAGTTAGACAACACTTTAAATACTTCAAATCCAGTCTAAATGTAAATAAACCAACAACTGCAGCATGATGTACTTACTGCGGCGCTCCACCAGGAGGCCCTGCATTATAGGGATTTGGGTTATAGGGGCCCATCGGCCCACCTGGACCTCCAGAACCGGGACCACCACCCACTGGACACAAAGGACCCTGGGAAAACCAGATCAAACTGTTCAAGGATTTGTCGAGAACTTACACGACTTTCTAATAACTAGCCTACCAAAAATTTACCTCAATCTTTTCTTCTATGAGCTGCTTGGCGTGGTCGATCTCCTGAGGGGAGCCTCTGATGATAAACAGTTTGTAGTTTGGGTCGCCGTTTGGCGGCATTTGACGGGAAATCTCCACAAACGCCCCGGTTTGTTGGTTGATGGACTTGATGTTCTCTCCTCCTCTGCCGATGACGAGCCCACATTTGTGCGCGGGAATAGAGAAGGTCATCTCTCCTCCTGAAGGACCCCAGTTGCCCTGACCTCCACCACGACTTCGGCCTCCAGACGACATACCGGGACCTGGAGGGCCCTATCGCAGAAACGCCATACTCCAGTCAGCAACATGACATTTGTTCCCTCCCTCAGAAGCATGGGAACAAACATCTGAAGTCCAGAGTTTTCCTCTCACTCACCCCCTGCCCGCCTTCATCTCGGGCACGGATACTCTGCAGCAGCTCGGTGATGATGGAAGCAGCGTGCTGACACTGGTCCGGAGGGCCCATGATGTGTGCAATCTTATCAGGGCCTGTACCGTCATCTGTAATTTATACGGTATTAATAAACTCTAAAGACCAGAGTTAGAGCAGGGTGAATGTCAGTGTTTCAGTCAAAGTGCTGGATCTATACCATAAAGGTAATATTTTCATCATCGCATTTGGCCCTGGATGTAAAGAGCTGGTTGTTATGACAACCTGCTGCACCGCCTGTACAATTTTGTAGAATTTAAAGCATAATATTCTCTCTCGCTCAAAGCGCCACAACAATTTAGGCACTTTATGAAAGGACTTGGTTTTATTAATGTGTTCTAGTATTTCAGACAAAGGCCAATGTAGAGATGACTGGAGATTATGGCTTATTTTTGTGAGTTCATTAAATTATACAATTAAACTACTTAAAAACAGCCAACGCTGTTGCTTAGAGAGCTTTTTATTAAGACTGTGCTGACATTTGATAGTAAAAAAACAAGAAACAAACATTTTAAGTTCCTTTGGATTTGTTGTAATATGGACAATTGAGTGTACAAGTTGTACTTGTAAGTAGCCATGCCTGGGAGGGAAATGGCTACTCTTAAGGATAACGGTATCCTTAAGATCAACAATTTAAGGCAATGCATTTTTAAAAACAACAACAAAAACCCTCATTTTTGTACAGAGTCATACCTAGCTGTAACCTTAGATGGTCAAAATGAGAATCTAATGACTTATTTCAGTATTTCTTCCTCAAACAAACAAGGACAAAATAAAAAGGTATGCACCACGCTGCATGTTAAAAATAATTTTTTGATGTTAAAATATTATAAATCGACAGAAGCTATTTTTGCCAATTTTTCATGTTTGGAATAACCATCAGTGATGATGTAATCCATTATATCTAGTTCAACTTGACATTACAGTGAACACTGCCATTAAAAGATATGCTAAAGAATATTGTCTTATTTTATGACCAAATGTTTCCTTCAGAGTAAATTATGTTTAAGTTGTAACTGGAGGTAACTGCTATTAAACCTAATTGAATCAAGCATTTTAAGAAACTTTCCAATCCTAATTTTGTGAATTACAGTTTACAAAAAAAAAAAAAAAATTAGGATCAAGTCCCAAGAAAGCAAAATAAATCTATGATTCAGTTTTTTGTACTGAAATAAAAATCAGTTCTCATCACCAAAAACACTAACAGCACCTGGCCTGTGTGTGGTTCACCTGGTTTAAACTGGATCTTCACACCAGCATCGCTCTGGATTTTTTTTATCATCTCCCCGCTGCGACCGATCACAACTCCCACAGACTGTCGTGGTACAGCTATCTGTAGGATTACAAGATCACAACTCTGAAATTCCAAAAAATACTCATCTTCAAGTCACTGTGTCGTTCACATTTTAATCGGAATCACTTACATCAATGCCGCCCCCTCCCATCCTTGATCCGTACTCATTCCTATCTCCAAACCCAGCGTGATCCCGTTCTCGTAGAATCTCATTCACCATCTCCTTCGCTTGCTGCAGCAGGAACACGCAGAGAAAGAGAGAAGAGGCGGTAAGAAATGAAAGCGGACATGCTATCTTAAAACAAACCCGTGTTGTCTGCGTCCAGACACTACCTGCACTTTGTAAGGGTCTCCGATGATGCGTAAGGGTTTGTCTATGTTTGGTGGCTGTGATCCATCCTGAACAAGAATCATTTTAACTCCAGCTCGCTCCTAGAAATTTATCACAGGAACATGATGCACCGATTATAAAAAAAAAAAACAACAACAAAAAAGGCACTTTACAGAGCATTTGATTCTATAAATATTTCTCCAAAGCATGGACGCCTCACCTGGAGCTGTTTGATCGTCTCTCCTCCTTTACCGATAATTAGGCCGGCCTTTCCTGCAGGGATGATGATCTCTTGCATGGAGCCGGACTGACCGTTACTTGAATCGTGACCTCTGGACACAATGTCCTCTAGGAAAGCCTTGGCCCTCCTGGGAGAAAATTTAAATTTTGGGAAAACACATTTTTTGGGGTTATAAAAGCCTGAGCGGTAAAAGTGGTCATGCGGTCGTATTTTTGCATTTTGTATTTTTGATCCGAGACTAAAATTGAAAATGTAGAAAAACAAAATCTTTGTCGTCTTTTTGGATCCAATTCAGAAACAATTAAAAATACAATCACTTAGACATTACTCTCCTGACTCTAGAGGTCTCACATCTTCATGCAGTTGATCAGAAGTTGAGTTTGTCATCGGAAAGTGTTGAATACATGGAGCTTCTGTAAAATCAACGGCTACAATTTCCCAAAAACGCTGCATACATTTGTGCCACTCCCATGTATATGAATAAGATCCCAACATCTCCTACAGTGCCATGCCTGAAATATCTGTCTTGTGTTTACATCCGTCGCCTCCATGATTGTTAATGGCTTACCCCGTGAACAGACTTATTCACTCACATGTGATTTTAATTGCATTTATTATTTAATTGAAATACCGCAATTTGCAAAATTGTGTTTTTTCGACATTAGCAGAATATCGACAAAAGTTTTGCGTACATTCGTAAGGGAAATGCAGGTAGAGTCATCGAAGCTGCCAGGAAGTAAACAAGTTTCTAATAGTAACAGGAAGGCTATTTTGTAGTGGGTTTACCGACCCTAAAATGAATAACTTTCAATTTTTAAAAAAAGCTAACGTAATTCTTAAAAAAAAAAAAATATTAGGTTTTCAAACTTACTGTACTGCCTCTGGTGATCCAGTCAAAGAAATACTTCTTTCTGGAAGACCGACGCTGTCTGTAAATAGACGAGACAAAATGCCTGTTACATTAATCGTACAACGGTGTTGCATAATAAAAAGATTAACGCAACTCACCATGCGCAATCTGGACCTTGCAGCCAGAGTCGTGCTGTATTTTGTTGATCTGTTCCCCTCCCCGTCCAATGACTGATGGGAACGAAAAAAAAACAAATGTTTCGAATTTAATTTGAACAAATGCAACATGAAGCCCTATTCCGCGTTGTTGAAGTGAAATATATGGGCTTGTACTCACTGAGGCCAACCATGCTGTCAGGCACCTTGTACTCTTCTGTAATAGTGGAGGACCTGACACTGGAGATGCAGGAGAGGGAAACAATCAGTTTAACACAACCGCTAAGGCTGAAGTGTGCGTGTAGAAAACTAACGCAGAATAAAAAATCCCCACCTTTGTTGGGACAGAGCAGCTAACTGAGCTCCAATAGCTGCAAGGGAGGGAAAAGTGGAGAACACAATTAATTGGAGAATAAGTAAAGCAAAAGCTTTTCAGAAATCCACAGAATGTTTTTAACGTACACATTGCTGAATCTCTTTCACTCTGTGATGCTAACTTTTTAGCATCAGGCTCATCTGAAAGAAAATAAGAAAACGTTGGGCATTCCTACTAAGCGAATGTTGGCCAGGTGCTTATTTGATTTTGATTTCCCACCTCCTTCTTCAAGGGATCGTTTCTGTGCAGGGAATGGATAACCTTCAGCTCCTCCGTTGTTTGTCACTTGGGGCGCAGCCTCTCCACCGATTTTAGCTGCGATCTATAAAGCAGAGGGTGAAGAAAAGAGCAAACTGATTGCTAAGTCAGAAAGACCAGTTAATATTTAGGACTGGTAGCGGGTCAGTTACTGGTACCAGCACGACTTTCAAAGTCAGTCAAATTTTCCATCATCCTGTACTCACTGCTTGAAGTACTTAAATGCCAGAGATGCGTTTTCTGCGGCTCTAAGGATTAGGGCTGAAACTGGATTTATCAATTATTGAAATAACCCTCAACTAATTTAGTAATCAATTAATTAACTGGAGTATTCAGACTCAAAAGGCCTTTTACTGAAAAAAATACATAGTATTTAGTAACAAAGCCAAAACTGTACAAAAAATATATACATTTTGTACTTGTGAAAAAAACATAAATGTCTGTAGATATGGTTTAGTCAAGACCTTTATAGTTTTATCTTCACCTGGTTCACATTTCCTAAAGGAATGCTATGGTGTTGCATTTCAGGCAATAAAATGTTTTTTCTTAATTTAAAAAAAGAACAGAATTATTTGCACCTTTTCATATATTTCAAATATCGCATAAAATTGCTTAACTTGCTGAATGAAAAATCTGTAGACTGTGCCATTTTCTTTATCTGATTGTCAGAATAGTGTTCTGAAACCTCAAACTACTGCTTTACTAAAGGGAGAAGATGAGCAAACACAAGAAAAAAAAATCTAACTAGAATAGCTAATCTTTATTTAACCCCCCCCCAGATTCACCGTCACTGATTACATGTGTGACATTAAAAGTGAAAAGATTCATTTCTTAAGATATTTGTTGTCTTCTCACTCATCCACCTTCTTTCCATCCCTTTTCTGTTGGATTTCTTTGAAAATAAATGCAAAAAAAAGTGAAGTTCATGCTATGTTAGGACAGGAGCAGATATGATGTTTTCTTGAAATTATGATGCATAGAATCTCATATCTAAGTCTAAACTATGTTACAGAGAGTAAACATAATAACAACATGCTTTATCTGTGGCCTTGTTAATTAAAATGGCACATTACTAAGGTATTAAAATGAAATACGATAGTTACACTTAATGATATTGTATTAGCGATTAGATAATGCATTCAGCAAGTTAGTATTTTTAAAAGCCAGCACTTTCTTACTTTTACTCAAGTAAAAATGTTATTGTGGTACTGTTTACTTTAGTACATTTTTGTCTGTGTATTTGTACTTTTACTTAAGTACATTGTTTGAGTACTTTCTCCACCACTGGTAATGAATGAACCAAAGTTTTCACCGAGTAAAACAAAACAAAAACAACGGGTGCAGATTTTTTCTTAATACGTAAAGCTGTATTTTATAAAACTGCTTTTTTTTTTTAAAAAATGCACATTTTATTAATTGTTTTATAAATGTCAAACAGTTCAGTCATTTTGTGCTCTGTTTGGTTGACCGTTTGCCTCCCTGTTGGTCATCAATGTGAATCGGTGGTTCCGTTTTTACATATAAGTTGATTAAACATTGCTGGGATTTCTGAATGCTCGTTTATTACAGCCTGAACCTCAGGTGTGAAAAACGTGGGATTTCACCAGGGACGTGTACATTTTTTGAGCACCGCTGGAAAATCGGGGACCACACGCTTCTTCTGTTTGTATTCAAATAATTTCTCTGTTTGTAAAATGTGTAAAGCAAAAATACGCTACAGATGTTTAGCAGCGTCTTTAAAGTATAAATACGAAATGAATGAAAGATCAAATAAATTATATTTCTTTTCTAACCCAAGTTAAGAAATACCTTGGGTTAGATGGGTGTTTATGTATAATAATTAACAGACAAATCAACTGTGAAATAACGTTTTCCAAATCTGTTTTAGGTTCTTGTACTCAGACACGTTTTCGACATGCGTCTTCTCATCGATTGATAAATAAAATGTAAACAAGACGTTTTCGGTCATTACACGAATTATTTCAAATGATCTGTAGCAAAACTGCGAGATGGAGCTTAAATATAACAGCCGATAGTTCAGTAACATCTTAGATTATGTTTTATGTGAGATGCTAACAAACCTCTACGATCAGCTTAAACATTAACTAGGTAACCGAGCTAACTTAGCTTGTTTTTACTTAAATTCATAAATATAAACATACTTAAAACCTCCGTATGTGTAAATTAAAGATTTACATTTTTATTGTATAGTCTACATTTTTTTTAAACGACGAATTAAACAGAATGAAAGGCAGAAAATCAAATGAATGGCAGTGAGACGCTAATGTCAGCTATGCTAGCAGCTAGCTAGCTTCCTCCGTTTCAGACTGACCTGTCTGGCTCGTTGAACGGCGTCTGCAAAGGCGTCTTTTTTCACCCCAGCGCCAACACCGTTAGAGGAGACTCCGCCGTAATCCGACATGCTGCCCTAAAGGAGCAAACAGCTGCAGAACAGGCGAGACTTTGTCCCGGGTCGAAGCTGCTGAGGAGCGGGAAGGTTACCAGGAGCGGACTCGGGGGCAGAAACGCGAGCCGCGCAGCACGCCGGCAGAAACTTCTCAAGATTACCAATCACAGTGCTTCCTGCTACACAGGGTTTTCTTCCGAAGTCTTTTAACTGGTTTACCAATTCAGCTACAACTATCGCCACCTTCTGGCTGGACAATTAACCCTTTTTAGGCATTAATTACGGTGTGGCAGCCTCCCTGACAACGAAGCCCCGCCGCGCAGACTTTCATCATAACTTTCCAGGTCGGCCTTTTCTTTTTTGTTCCGTCTCCCTCAGACTGGAAAAATGTTGCCTGATTCTATAAATTAGCTGCAACATCTTGCGTGCAGATGGTAGAGTCAGTTTCATGATGTATAATGACAGCATGAATCCATCAGTGGTTCAGACCTGAACATTGAAAGACAGATGGAGACAGTTACAAAGACGGTCTTCTATCACCAGAAGAAAGTTTGTAGGATTAAAGGACTAATGTCCCAAAAGGATGTGGAGAAACTCATCCATGCATTTATCTTTCTTTGCATTGATTACGGCAACACTGCCAAACGTTTGACCACAATAATATACGGGGTGTTTCATTTGCCTTCAAAGTACTCAATAAATAAACTGAAGATAACTTGTTCATATTCAGGCATGTTTCTTTATTAAACAAATATAAATAACCCAAATTTCCGCACACAATAATACAACAAACCTGAGCCTGTAGAGGAACAGATCCAATATTAATTCTGTCTTTTTATTCAGTCTTTAACATTAAAACAATCTGTGGAAATTGTCCACAAAAGCAGCACAGTGCATGGAGTTTGTCTGCATGCATGTGTTTTTTTAAAATAACATTAAATATAACTTCTTGTTTTACAAACAAATACAATGAACCTTTTAGGAAACACGCTGTGCCAGTGGACCATGTCAAATCTTTGAATGGTATCACCCTATCCACAATTTTCTGCATAGACCGTTGTAATGTTATGGCAGGTGAGGTCACCTTAACCCTTTGAGCGTCTCTGTCCGGTTTCAGTCCATTAAGGCAGTTCTGTGTGCGTCTTTTCCTCTTCTCACCACTGTCCTTTCACTCAAAGATGTGATAATGATACCGACCGCCTGCTTTCCGTCAGGCTGTCATTGTGCTTTGGTATTGGTAATATTTGTTTAAGACTCATCAGTAACTGTCCTGAGTCTGTGCAGGTTCCTCCCACAGTCAAATATCTTCTCTATTCCCCACCTGGTAGAGAAAACAATGCTGAAGGAATGTACCGTGAGCCGCCTTCCAGAGGTTACTTTTGTGTCTGGCAAGTTCATGCAAGCCTGCATCCGTGCAGATTCCTGCAGCAGCAGCAGCAGCAGCAGCGAGATGCTTGTTGGTTAACTCCCCACACAGCTGTTAGCTTTCAAAAGCAACACATCACTCCAGAAATTAACAGCATCCTGTGCAGATGGAGGCTGATTATTCATTACATTATACAGCATTTAGATGTTTCCCCATCGTTTCACCCTGATTTTGAAAACAAACTGCTTGCGTTTCCCATACTAATGTGGTTTGGTTAATGTCATGAAGGGTTCATTTCTATCAGCATCCACCAGTGGTTTAGAAGCCCAGCGGTGAGTTTCAGGCCTTTTGGTTATTTGACCACAGTGAAGCCATAATTCTGCATAGGCCATATTATGCCAGTCAGCTCTGTCTTCCAGGTCTATTTTTACCCGTTAAACCTTTTCACATTTTTATCACGTTACAACTACAAACCTCATTGTATTGTATTTGGACTTATGGCAAAGAGCAACACAAAATGGTGCAGAATTGTAAACTATGTTCCTCCTAAAGGCATGGAGTTGCACTGAATTTTATTTAGGGGCTTCAGAGGAAAAGAAGGTTGAATACAAACGTGCTCTCATCTCCCCCATCATTTTACTTCGACTTCTCAATGACTTTTGCTTTGATCTGTTACTTTAACTCCCAATAAAATATTCTTGTTCCTATTCTATTTTATTCCTCTTTTTATATTATTTTATAGTTTATCCTGCTGGTTTCTGTTTGTGACCTAGCATGTGTCATAATTTTGTTCAGCAGTGCATGTTACGCTGAATGACAAGAACATCTGAATCTGAAACATCTGATAGAGTTTGCTGACAAAATGTGAAAACATTAAAGAGGTCTGAATATGTTTGCAAGACATGCTTGGGTGAAGTTTTGTTTAAAACTATAATGATGGTTAGTGTTATATATATATATATATATATATATATATATATATATATATATATGTATATA